>OLKM01000126.1:221409-293084 GCA_900291075.1 Melanogrammus aeglefinus | reverse complement strand
CTCTTACTTGTGTTCCTCTATACACTTACTTTTTATATAAATTATTATTATTATTTATTATTATTTATTATTATTAATTATATTATATATTATTATAATTATTATTATATTTGTTTTTTATATTCTAAGTCTCAGCTTTCTACTTGTGTTTCTCAGATAACCTTTACGTCCTCTTTATTGCACTGTTTGAGGAGCCCAAGACTAAAAGAATTTCATTGCCAGCGACTGCTCTGTAATTGTTGTGCTATGATGACAATATAATCATTCTGAATCTTGAAAGAAACAATATGAGAAAGCCTTGGTAGGGGGGCAAGGACCCTTGCAGAATTCGATTAAATTAATTTCCTAAAATGCTAATCCCAATGAGTGAGTATCATGTCGTAATTTGTGTGACATTAAGATAAATGTTCTTTAGGAGCTGTTATTTTTCCAAGGTCCGCGGGTAACACAGCATTTGGTGTGAGTAGAGTCTTCTGTTTTTTTTTTTGTTTCATTAGCTTTTATGTTTTCCTTTGTCCTGTAACTGCTGCTGCTGGCACTTGAATTTCAAACCTTTTATGTTTATCACAATAAACCCAGACCTTAGCAGCATCATGAAACAACAAGGGTTAATTTTGCTATTCGCCAGCTTGGTACGCCATTTAAGGCGCACTTTGCATTCCAATCATTCAACCTCCTAATGTTGTTGAATGTTATGGCAGAATTTCAACCTGAATTTTAACCTGAATTTGGGTCGTTGAAAAATAATGGGATGAATATTTCCATCCAAATAATGAAGATGGAATTTTTAACAACCAAATTCAAGAACATTACAATTCACACATCAAATTGCAATGCAGAAAAATGCAAGCATTTGTTATACGCTGCAAATTTATTAAATTCCCTTAATTCAACATGGCATTTTACATTTGGGACATTTGGCACTATTATCCTTCCATACAAATGACCTTCAAACATTTTTCCCAGAACGTAGATTGTGACCTTTTGAGTTTAAACAGTGATGACAATGAAGGTTGTGCTCCCCAATGCTCAGTGTAATGAAAGTTGGCAGAAGCTTGCTATTCTGCTCAGCCGGGTTTTAGCTACCGTTTAGCTTCGCAGGAAGCTGCTCTCAGAAGATCTGAGTACATATCCACCTTGATGAGTACTACGGAGCGTAAAGACCCGGGGCGGACACTGACAGAAGACCCAAGACACTAGAGCCTCACTGCCCCTCTAGTGGTAACTGCCCAGGTCACGCCTGTCCACCTGATGGTAATTAAGATCGGCTCTGCTGCTCACTCACCTTCATCAGAGCACCCCCCCCGACACACACACACACACACACACACACACACACACACACACACACACACACACACACACACACACACACACACACACACACACACACACACACACACACACACACACACACACACACACACACACACACACACACACACACACACACACACACACACACACACACACACACACACACACACACACACACACACACACACACACATATATGTAAATAAACACATACACACACGCTCACAAACATACACACAAATACATACACAAACAGGTACACACACGCTCACAAACACACACACAATCACAGACACACTCACATACACATACACACACAGATACACATAAACACATTCACAGAAACACAAACATGTACAAACACGCTCACATACACACACATATTAACACATCATCAGTGCAGTGGGTCAACTCCAGCCATTGAGGTAACCCGCCATTAGGTAACCCTTTGGTACTAAGGTGTGCCTGGTACATTACATAAGCATTAAATAATTTAGCAGACACATCCAAAGCCATTTACAGCAGGCACAATTATCATTAAACCATTACACCAACAAGCAGCATCCAAGACTGTAATTTTCTAAGGTCAACCCAATGAAGAGTTAGCTGTATAAACACGATAACAGGGAATTGCAAACACGGAATTGCAAACACAAGGAAAAAAAAGATGAAGTGTTTCGATAGGTGTTCTGTTCTGCTGTGCTGTGAGGAAGTTGTAATGAACAATCTATATGTTGTTTACTTTGATCTATTTCAGCTTTGTTTTCTTCAGGTTGTGTTATCTAGCCACCCATTTCGTTTCCTAGTGTTATCTCGCTTCCTTGTTGTGAACCTTTTCAAAGGGGAAAACCAAGCACAAGGAACTGGTGATGCATACATTTGCTTGACAAGACCACAGGCCATTCTGTCTTAGGTAAACATTTCCCTCCTTTGATTATTGGGAATTGCATTGCGAGGAGGGGGGTGAAACCGTGTACAGTACAGTAAATGGCTCTGTGAAACTGAATTTTGGGCTCACTCTGCTAGAGAGGAGACTGGTGTATGCATATATTAAATATTATTTTCTAAAACTATTTTCAGCTTTTGCCTTTAGAAGTCTCATCTGTCCTCGCAGTACCTCATGAAGGAATAGCAACAGCAAAGTGCAGCAAAAGCAGAGCTACTTAAGTCTAATATGAGGCTCGCAAAGGAAGGGACTTCTCAAAACACATAGAAGTAACAACAGAAAAATATGTTTCCATGCAAATGAATAAGGTCTACAAAGCTCCACAATTGTAATGAAATAAACTAGAACATTGGAGGCTGTTTTGTTGTTTGAAATGCAACAGGTTTTTTCTTTTAAATTACATTTCTGTTATACTATTGATGGATCGGTGACCAATTATTGATTATTGGGGCTAGACTTTATAAATAATGTGTATGCCACTGAATGTTCACCATATATTGTAAAACCTGGACCATCAATACTAAACCAAAGGGAAGAAGGGATAGTCGTTATTATAGTCAAACTAGCCAGCCGATGGCTGTGGTTTAAATATTTATGAAGCACTGACTGAGGGGGCCTCAAGGTGTTAATTAAAATGGCCATTACACTATTGGAAATGGCCTTTCCAACTCTGAACCAAGTGCAGATTAGTTTATTTTATTTTTGTACTTAAATTGTTATATTCAGATAATTGATTCCAATTGTAAAAAATAAATAATAAAAAGTAGTAAATGACATCTTCCACCGTGAAATTGTTTCAGTTCTGATTAATAAGACTGAGGCTGGGAGCCAGAAGGAAAACAATTATTATAGCAGCAGATGAGTCAACTTTTGGTATTCTCAGGTGTTAACTAAACTGCATTAAAAAGCAATGGAGATGCTGATGCGTGTGTTGTACATGTCATGCGATGTGAAGGATAAGCAGCTATGCAGAAAACACAGAGGGCCCTATCTTGCGTCCCGCGCAATTGACTTAATCACTGGCGCATGTGTCGTTGCTAATTTGCAACTGCCGCAGAGCGTTCTTTTTCCTCCTGCGCCACGCGTCAGTAAATTAGGGATTGATCTTGCGCCCCAAGAGGCGGTTTGGCGAAAGGAGGAGGCGTGTTCTGGTGCAAATGTTCCCTGGTGCTATTTTGCAGTTTCAGAAACCACTTGCGCCACAAACCAGGAAATACCTGGTTTAAAGTCAGTGGCGCGTTGTTCAGATGCTTTTTTAAGGGCGCATGCATAATGTTGCTTGTGCAACTCACGCATGCACTTTGCTTCTCTCATCTACCTAGCCACACATTCTTGGTAATTATTTGGGAAATAACAGCTGATATAGCGGTAAAAAGTTTTTTTAAAATCAATGCATCTGCAAACAACGTACAGCAAACACATATTTTCTAGACAAGGACATTGGGTACATGCCCATAACTGTTAGGATTGAGTATTTTAACGTGAGAAAAGGTTGTTTTACCGTGAGTCAGTGTTAAAAAGAATGAATGAATGTGGGTGTGCGTGTGTGTATGTGTAAAAGAATAAATGAATGCGCGCGCGCGTGTGTATCTGTGTAAACACACGCAAACTAAACACGTAACGCATAATACAGTCTATGGCAATGTATATAAATGGGGGGACACATGCATATTAGGAACACAAGTCGATAAAGATAATGCATACAATGCTGTTAAGAAACAATGTTTATAATGTATTGTGTATATCATTAAATAGAACCACAGTTACAGCATATCATGTTGTATCATGTCAGTTTTCTTTGCAGAATTTTTTCCGAGGTCTCAGTATTTCTGAAGTTGTGGAAGAAAACCTTATTCCATGTGTGAATTAGGCCATATTATTTGGCCATAAACTGAGCCATTTGAAGTTTGAAATTCATGTGCATCTGTCTCATCGGAGACTGCAGACGCGCTGTCAAAATATCAACTCGTCAGATTCAAATGCGCTCATGGCTCTTAAAGGGGATGGGAGATGGCACTCTCATTGGTTTATTGCACGTTACACCCAAACCACACCTACGGGGAATTAGGCTACTTCAGATCAACCCTTTTTAGATTTGCGCCGGGTGCAAGAGTTTTTTTTAGCACTGGTAAACTTGTGACATCGCCATAGAACCGCCCACAAAGCTACTTGCGCTTGGCGCTTCTCACTTGTGTTTCAGACTTTTAAAATAGGGCCCAGAGTGTGACAGCTGCTATTACACAGCTTTCCCCCAATACAACTACAACAACAACAACAAACAACCATAAACAACGCCGACACAGTTTTCCTCCGGCTAGCAATTTACGGCTGTCATTGTGAAACTTGCAATCATTCTGATCAGGTCAGATGCGCAAGAAAAATTACATGTTTTTGAGGGTCTTGTGCCAGATCAAACAGACATGGATAAAAACACATAGGCTCACACACGCACACACACACACACACACACACACACAACATACACACACACACACACACACACACACACACACACACACACACACACACACACACACACACACACACACACACACACACACACACACACACACACTTTATTTATTTAGAGAATTTAAGACAGGAAGCAGGAGGAAGAAGTCCTATATTGATTGTTTGAACAGTTTGCTTTCGTTGTTTTGGGACTGCACGTATCAAGGCCTTAAAGGGGAAGCAAAAACCCTGACCTCACCTTTGAATAGTGCTTATGGGTTTTATTGAAACATTCTTTGGCCAGGCTGTCAGTTCACCTATAAACGGCCATTCAATTCACTCTAAACCCATTTAAAAAATCCATGTGTTGCATACAGTGTTGTGTTTATTCTCACCCTTTGCCTGTGGCTCTTTGGGTTTTCCTTTCAGCGCTCATCTCACTCAAGAGGCTGCACCGCTGAACTACAGGGCCCGACATAGGGTCATTAGTAAGGTTCCCATGAACACTGACCTGAAGCCAGGCGTCTCACAGAAGGGGCGGTGGGGACTATTGAGCTTGTGAAGAGGGGGGGGGAGCAGGAGTCAACTCAGAGCAGACTTCAGAAATAATGAGCGGAGAGAGGCGAGGTTCACTGAAGAGGGGGAGAAAAAAAACCCTGTGTGCATTGAAATGCCTCCGGGGGCTGGGAGTGCGGGAGTGTGTTTGCACCATGTTGCGAAGTGTGTGTGTGTAGTGACTGAGAGCATCCTTACCAACAGTTGGGATTTATACACAACTGTTTTCAACAGAACTATGCTCTGCTACGTTGACATATCTGCAGTCGTTTTGACGTCCCGTTTTCAAACAGATACCCATCATAAATTCTATGGATTTTTTAATGCTTAATTTATCATTTAAAGTAGCACAACACCTTGATACTGTGAAAAAGGATATCACAATTTTAAAAATAAATTTTATTAACTTTTGTTTTAATCCGACATTAACATTGACAATCTTCCAAAATAATGTTTTCGTTTTTTTTTGTATAAGTCACAGCAATAAATACACATATCATTAATTTTTTGTAGAATTTTTTAGATGTTTTTGTATTATTTAATATAAAAGAACTGAACGAAAAAGTGAGGACTGCAGCTTATCAGTGATAAATCTTTCTCCTGAGCATCTCCACACGTACATAATGAGCAGGGTCAAACTATCTATCATAATCATAATTATCACCATCATCTTTAACATTACTGTTCTCATTTAAGCAGCCGTATCCAAATTAAACACTTTAAGAGCTCAAGATGGTGTTTCGCCTCTGAAACGTATCAACATACTTTTTTTTTCAGAACAATTAGCTGTAACAATCGACCATTTAAAAAACAAAATAAACCAAAGCAAGAAAAATAAACACTTAAACGCACAAAAAAGTATCTCATGCACATTTTTTTTTAACATCATTCAAATACAGAAGCACAACAGGCCCTGGGCAGAGGGCTGCGTGTGAACCGCATTGCTCGGTTTGTACTAAGTTTCACTTTATAAAAAAGTAGCATCGTTCACATCAGAGAATACTAAGTATGTTCGTACACCCCCCGTCATGATATGAAGTGTAAAATGCATAGAGAATGTATTATTGATTTTCATGGTCATTACTAAGAGAACGTTTAGATACCTCCATAAACTGCATACACTGTTGTCCGGGTTTAAACAGTTGAATTGTGCTTTTCTATTTTCTTTTTTTATGACTGGGATTTTCTGTGTGTTGTGCTTCACAACACCTTAACAATCCCATTGCAGAGGACTTTCCAGATACACTAGGAATATGCAACCTGACAATGTTCAATCATCAAAATATTGTTTTAAATGTTGATAAGAAAGCATTAAAATACTTCAACAGTCTTTTACTGTAATATGTTTGTTTTATATTTGTCATTTTTGGCAAAATATTTGAGGCGATAAGCAGAGAAATACAAAAAACAAAGAATCAGGCACCTTCAACAACGACACATAAATGCCCATAAAAAAATTGAGGCATTTGAAACTTTTACTAGAAATGGAGTTTGCTAAAGATTTATCTGTTACTTTAATCAATGTTCACCTACACTTCACATGTCACAAAGATAATGACATGTGCTGTTGTTTTACAATATACAGAACATTTGGGGTGCCGAATACTACTACAGTACACCCAAACCAAGAAGATTATGAAAGTGAAAGTTCTTTCAGACAAACGTCATGTATTTTGTGGTGTTAAAAATATAACTAAACTATTGGTGCCTCCACTTTCGAATGCATATTGCAAAAGCAGCAGAGGAGGCAGGCACCCTGAGGTGTACATAATAATATGATACGTATAATAACTTAGAATATATATATATATATATATATATATATATAATATTATATATATATATATATATATAATATATATATATATATATTATATATATATATATATATATATACAGTATATGTATATGTTTATATATATATATATATATATATATATATATATATATATATATATATATATATATATATATATATATATATATATATATATATATTTCTTCATTTCTTCATATATATTTAGATATATTTTGATGAATGGCACTCTTCAAATTGTGGACAAACACAGTAATTGTAGTCTGTAACATTTTTTTGGTCTTTTTTTCTCAGTCTTCACTCCTTTCAGCCTCAGCCTCTGTCTCCACCTGTTCCGTCTCATTAGTTCTCTGCCTCTGTCTCCTGGAGCCATAGCGCTTGCTGAGCGCTGGGTGAGCTGTGAGCACCGTGGAGCAGTGGCGGTCCGTGGTGCCGGCCGAGTGCAGAGACAGAGGGGTGGAGCTCGGCAGCTGGAAAACAATAGTGAGAGGCCGAGAGGGAGGGGGGAGTCACAATGTGAGAGAGCTGAGATCACGACAGACAAGTGGAGGAAGAGGAGTGAGGAGGAAGAGTTGGAGTCGGGGGGTGGGGTGTGGTGGGGGGGGGGGGGGGGGGGGGGGGGGGGGAGTAGTTGGGAGGGTCACACAGTGTCTCCCTTCACCTGGTCGTTGTTGTTGAGCCCCGGCGAGGGCTTGCTCTTCATGGCCTCCGTCCCGCCCCTGGACGTCTCCTGCAAAAAGAGGCGTGGCTTCCATATAGACGTGATGATGCGCTTGTACTCCTTGCGGAAGTTCTGGTTCAGCAGGCCGTAGATTATGGCGTTAAGGCAACTGTTAAAGTATGCCATGAAGTAGCTGACCACGAAGAGCCACTCAGGGATGTGCGGCGCCACTGCCTCAGGGTTGATGGCCACTGCCAGCCCGATGAAGTTCAGCGGCGCCCAGCAGATGGCGAAGAGCACAAACACCACGAACATGGTGATGAAGTTCCTCAGGTCGCTGGGCTTGATACGCGGCCTCACTTCCGACTTCACCTTGCGTCGCACCTGGATCACCAGGATCCAGATGCGCAGGTAGCAGAAGGTCACCACGGCGATGGGCACAAAGAAGTGGACCACCACCACCGTGATGGTATAAGAGGTGCTGACCGTCTGCACGAACGTACATGAGTACACGCGGGGGTCGTACTGCAGCGAGCCCACGAAAAAGTTGGGCACAATGGCCAAGATAGTCAGCACCCAGATGAGCGCCACCCACATAAGGGTGTTGCGGTAGCTGTACAGCTTGTCGTAGGAGAAGCTGTGGCAGATGTAGCAGTATCGGTTGATGGCGATGCCCGCAATGTTGAATATGGAGCCGATGACACTCAAGCCCATTAGGAAGCCGCTCACCTGCCGAGGAGGGAACAACAAACAAAAACAAACATAGATCAATGAGAGACAGAAAAAGACAATCTAATCAGGGGGAGAGAGTGTTAGAATTAAGAGAGGTTGTTGTAACTGAGTTGGCAGTCAAAGCTGTTGCCGCCCACCTTGCATTGGGTCTCTCCCAGGGACCAGCCATCATGGAAGATAGCGTACAGCACCAGAGGGTATGGGTAGAAGGCCACCACCAAGTCTGCAAACGCCAGGCTCACCACGAACACGTTCCCTGTCCGCCAGAAAGAGAGACATAAAGGGACAAGCGAGTCAATGTCAACACTTAAATATGCAGGGATATGGGGTTGGTTTGTTCTCTGAGGGCATCCAGCAGACTTGCTGACGTGCCAAGTTGACATCACGGAGACTCGGCTAAAGTGTCAATCCCCTTGAGTAGTTGCAGCCTTGCAGTATGTCCAGCCAGAACGTGCCAGCGGCAGGCCACCTAGTATCCTCTACCTATCAATCAGACCAGTGCGGCCGCCCCCCTGCTGAGTGGCCGAAGCGTTTGGATGCTCACGTCAATTCGTCAGGGGGTTTACACTTAATATAATGGTGTAGTTATCCACGCCGCATACACAAACAGATGAGTGAAACCATGGATAAGGCCGAAGCCTTTGCGGAACAGTAGGTTTTCTTTCGGATAAACCTTGACGCAACACCTTAGGGGAAGATTTCATAGGGGCTGCTAAGGGCTGCTGTTTTAATGTTTTTATTCCACAAAGTGCCCACAGATTAGGAAATATCACACACATACACTCTTTTTCCTCAACGAAACATGTTTGAGTTATTAGAGTAGCACAAAGACCCCTGGACACAATCCTAAGTGAAGATGTCATAGGGGCTCAAGAGAAAAGGCACACTTAAGTGTCATTGAGATGGAAATGATTTCATGGCCAAATGAGTTATGTTGCCAACTGGCACAATTCTCGGCCAGGATGCTTGCTTATGTGTTGTTATCTCTTGTTGTGTTGTGTTTAATTGGATGAGGAAAGGTACATGTGGTTTAATTTCTGACTGAAAACTTTCAGATGACAAGTCCCTCCCACTTTAACGAGGCGTGTTGTCGCAGAGATATGCATTACATTGGCTCCAGGTATTTAGTCATTTCCATTTTCAACAGATGATATAACACCACGTCAGGCCTAGCTGCTCCAGTTCAGCAGAACCAGGACCTCTGCTGCAGGTCTTTTTCCAACTGCTACATTTTGTATTCGGCCATTATATTATTTTATCCTTCGTTTTTACTCCAGGGAACCCTTCACATTCTCCGACGGCGCTGGTGACTTATGATTGTAGCGAGCTTCACTATTTCCCAAGTCCATTGATTTTCAATTTGTACAGCATGGCAACCCCAAATGTCTACAAGTTGAATGGTCCTGAGCAGCTGTACACAGTTTATGCACAGCAGTTAGACTGGAATTAAATGGTACAGTACAGGATTGGAAGCGGGTTGCTATAAATTGCAACGGGGCACACTCACTCATCCAATTTGAATGGCCACATGGCACTAGCTACTCTAATGTCACAGTTAATAAGTGAAGCGATAACCTCCTTGTGGAGGCTCTGTGACACCGACTCAGAGGCCTCGGAGCGGATGCCGAGGGCGGAGTGGGCTTGTTGCAGTCGTTAAGTAGTGAGGGGAACTCGTGTGCATCCTGTCTCTTTTGTGCTTCATACAGAGATTATGGGCACTAGGTATGCCGGCTGTCGGTCGATCTAAAACTAGTGGTTTTCCAACTATATATCTGTTATTCGCCTGAAGCACACATTTATCCACTCCCTTCTCTCAGGCTTGGCGTCAGAGCCTCATCATGATGACGTACCAACCGTCTGCACATTAGCACCTTATCTCTGGAATGAGCTGCACAAAATTCGGAAACTATAATTACTCTTTAGTCTGAGAGACTTTAAAATGTTACTTGAGTAAAAATCCTTGTCAATATGTTTCAATGTTTTGATTGATCCTTCTATGTGTCATTTTTTGTGATATTTTGTCATAATTTCAGGGCTCTCTTGCAAAAGAGATTTGATCTCATTGAGACTACCTAATAAATAAATAATGGTTAAATAAACATTTCCATAAAACAGCTTTTTGAGCTTCAAATGCAGTAAACAAACCCCTAGCAGATTCTATATAATTATTCACATTCTTTCTTTACTCAATCTTCCAGAAAGTTAGGACAAGTTGTTAAGGTAACATGCGCTTTTGGTGATGGGTCCTGTACACAAAAGAAACAAGAACTAGTTTGACCTCTTTTAATGTGTTTTCAGACAACAAAGGGAGTCTAGCGCACTAAATGTCCATCCACCCTCTGTGTTGAATCTTGGTCACAATCCAAGAGGGCGGATGAGGTTATATCATCTGCAACGTGCATTGAGAAGGTTTTTCAATTTGACTTTGAACACTTTATGTACTGTGATAAATCGTACCTTGAGGTACAGAGGACAAAAAAAACTGAACAGTAATCAAATTATCGCATACTATTGTAATAGTTTCTCACTTTGAAATAAGGTATTGAATATGACTTACAACTTCAACATTGTCAAAGCACTCACAAGTCTCGTGTGCCCTTACCCAAAGCAATATCAATACCATGGAACAGGAGGAATGGAAACAGGGCATCTAAATAGGGGATGACTGCCAGAGGAAGACAATAAGCTCATTAGCATTGTGATCTAGTTGCATATTGATGCAGCAGGAATGATACAAGCAGAGGAGAGTGTCAGAGAGACAGTAACCGCGGTGGCGTGGGCGGTTGGGGATTTCTTTAAAGTTTCATTCAACAAACGGGACCGAAGCTTGGGAATATCGAAAAAATACTCTCTTTCTCCTTCCGCCACATGTGTGTGAGTAAACAGTGCAGTACGAAGAGCCACACACTAGCGGTTGGTGTGCAGACTCGTATTCCTAACCGGATAATGCACACACATGCACCATTGCACCCTCATACATGAACAAACACATAAACGCACGCACACAGGCATACAGCCACAGACAAACAGACAAATACACAGTCAAATTCAAACAAACCGAAACACTCTCTCACTGAATAAATATTTCTACCGCTAAATAAATAAAAGCCCAGCTCCATTGTGGTGTGGTGGTAAACACAAGTGTGCCACTGTGCTAGGGATTGTTTGGCCCATTTACTGCTGGTGCAATGCGCGGTTCTATTGCTCCCTGGGCACTGCTAAGTCACGTAGGTACTTATCTGCCTAACTCCACCTCTCCCACGATAGCTTCTGTTACCAGCGCCTGCAATCCAGGTTGCTTGGGTTTGGGGTCTGAATCTTAGGCCTCTTCCTATACAATGACAAAGGGGTTCCCTGGCCTCTTTGAGGCTTGAAACGCAATGTGCAACAATCCACTGGAGTTAGCTTTGTCTTTTTTCCACTTTTATAAAGCATGGCGCGTATAAACTTGACACTATTTTCCGATCATTTTAGGTCTAAGGGACTAAAGCGGACAACAGTTTCTGGTGTCGGCCCACTATTGAGCGAGAACGCTGCTGCTGTCATCCGTGAAACAGGCTGCAATGTAATCATTTTGGGAAATAGGGCCCAGTCGATTTACCTCCTCCTTAACTGCTTGTTATTGCCACTGACAGACTCATATTATATTAGATAATTATGGGAAGGATCCCTACAGAGAAATACAACTTTTTGCTTTACCTTTCGCTTCAATATCTAATGTGTCTGTTCTGTTATTGTGTCCAACCAAGTATCAATCAATGGAATACACTTTATTTCCGTATGTATATTGATATTTATTTCAAAAGTAATTCATTCACCTCTCTTGTTATCTATTTCTAGGAGAAATACACAAATATTTTAATAAATAAATATATGAATACATAAATAAATTGGTGAACCAATTATTATCGGAATAAATACACCTGTCCATATTTCCCTTACTGGACAGAATATTAAACAGCGGGGGAAGAAATAACTTATTCAGAACTCATTCATATGCACAATCTCTCTTTTGTTATCGGCGCTGCTTGGCCAAAAGTTTGAGCCAAACAGCAGCAGGACTGCGGGCTCTGGCAGCTGTCTGACCAGAGGGGCCATCAGCGCCCCATGCCTACTCTGCCGCGTTGCTGCTGGATCCCATGGTACGCTGTGCATGTGAGTGTTGTACCAGCTGGAGCGCTGGAGTGTCGTCCATTTGTCTGAATGTGTCTGCAGGTGGGTTAAGTGCCATATGAGGCTCAAAACAGGTCCAGCCCTCTGTCAGTTTCTCTCTCTCTCTCTCTCTCTCTCTCTCTCTCTCTCTCTCTCTCTCTCTCTCTCTCTCTCTCTCTCTCTCTCTCTCTCTCTCTCTCTCTCTCTCTCTCTCTCTCTCTCATATCTCTATTTGGTGGACCATTCATAATTAAAACTCATTAATTATACATTTTCTTTGAAGAATGCATTATGACCTAAAGTGCCTTGTTATTTTTGAATTAGTACGAGTTAATATTATCTTACCATAACACCTACATGATATTGTCTCTACTAGATGTACATGTACAGTCATACACACCCACACCCACACCCACACCCACACCCACACACACACACACACACACACACACACAAACAACAGTATGTGTGTGTGTCTGTCACATGCTGACGCTATGAATATATTTCACAAATGAGTTTTTACAGTTTAGAAGGCCTTTGATTACGAGAGAATATTCAGTGTTTTGGGAGCAGATAAACAGAGCCTATGCTCAAAGCACTGCAAAGTTCTCCCCTAATTTTGTTACCTTGATTTGCCCTACTTCCTCAGCTTGCGTACCAGAAACAAACAAAAACAACTTGTGTATGTTGCAGTGGGGCTGTTTATCCTCGCACTGCCATCAACAGTGTTACGTAAGACGGTGCGTTCCTCTGAACCACTGTCTGAGGGAGAAAGGGAGGGAGGGAGGTAAGGGATGGAGGGAGCGAGGGATGGATGGATGGAGGGAGGGAGGCAGGGAGGGATGAGGGAGTGAGGGAGGGGGGAGGGAGGCCAGGAAGGGTGATGGAGTGAAGGGAGGGGGGAGGGAGGGAGGAGGAGGAGGGAGGGAGGGGTGGATGGAGGGAGGGGTGAGGGAGACAGGGAGGGGTGAGGGTGGGAGGGAGGGAGGGAGGGGTGATGGAGTGAGGTAGGGGAGTGAGGTAGGGGGAGGGAGGGAGGGGAGGGAGGAGGGAGGGAGGGAGGGAGGGAGGAGGGAGGGAGGGAGAGAGCGAGGGAGGGAGGGAGGGAGGGAGGGAGGGAGGGAGGGAGGGAGGGAGGCGGGGACGGAAGAGGAAGAAGAGGGGGTAATCCAAAAGCCGGGTCTGGGAATGTGGGAGAGGAATTTTGAGGTGAATTCCAAGTAACTCCAGGTTAATGGGCCCCGGGCATCCCAAATATGTGAGCAACAATGTGGGGCAGATGAAGCGGCCGTGCCGGACACCTTGCTGGCCCTGCTCCCATCACTGCGCTCCACAACAACTTCATCCATTATGTATGACAGAGGCAAATTGAGAGGCTAAAGTGAGGACAGAGAGAGGGAGAGAGGGAGAGAGAGGGTGAGACAGAGAGAGAGAGACAGAGAGAGAGAGAGACAGAGACAGAGACAGAGAGAGAGAGAGAGAGAGAGAGAGAGAGAGAGAGAGAGAGAGAGAGAGAGAGAGAGAGAGAGAGAGAGAGAGAGAGAGAGAGAGAGAGAGAGAAGAGAGAGAGAGACAGAGAGAGAGAGAGAGAGAGAGAGAGAGAGAGAGAGAGAGAGAGAGAGAGAGAGAGAGAGAGAGAGAGAGAGAGAGAGAGAGAGAGAGAGAAGATCGAAATGAGCTGCTTCTACATACTAGTGAGACAACCTGGGCTGGCTTTGAACGAGAGGGTTGGCTAACGAGGTCGGGACCCGGGGCCCAGAGCTGGAGAGGAAGGGCTCGGAGTAGGGTATAATATGCGGGGCACTGAGTGCCATTAGTCCCCCCGCGTGGTAACAATGGTGGAGTAATTGTGTGGCGTTATCAATGCCAATTAGCTAATGAGCCATTCACAACCATGAGCATCCTGGTCACTTGCTCAATTTGATCAATGGGATGGTGTGCGAGAGGGCCCCGGAGCTGCTGTACACACGCTCTTTGGCGGATCAACACCATGACATCACTTCTGGGAATAATACGGTAATAATGACCTTATCCGTCAGTTTGGATTGGTTATTCATTCATTAGTTCTAGCAATGTGTGACTTGCGAGGAGAAAATAATACTCCATGTCCTCCACATATTAAACAACTAAGAAATTATGAAACATTATCCAATGTTTGAGAAAGTATGCATTGCCTATTTTTTGAAACACTGAGAAATGTCTTTCTCTTCATCTAGAAAACACAGTAGGAACCTGGTCCAATTGTTCCACTAGCAACTTAAGTACACTCCCTCGTATTGCATAAGCTGAGGTAGCAATACTACAGATAATTAATTGGTTTGAATAGTTTGACATCATCTGTTGAGCAGACACCGAGGCCATCGTATAGTGCAACACAGGCTAACAAATTCGAAATTCTACAAAAAACTCTGGAAAGACAAACATAAATTATCCCCAAAACCCATAAGTTTGCACGTCAGAGTAAAGTGTGATAAATATTGTAGTGCGGGATAAGCACTAAGCCCTCAGCCTGGGCATGATAAATGATACATTGGATATTCTGATTGTATATTTAATTATATATATATATACTGTATATATATTAAATATATATATATATACAGCCTACAATGTACAGAGTCACATTAAGCATTTATGAGCGCAAAGACAGACAGCGGCAGGTGAAACACAGATTAAAGTAATTGCCATCGAAAAGCTACCAAAGAAAATCACTTGGGACAAATTTCCCCTCATTAAAAACTTGCTGTTGGCGTTGGCATTGGCGCTGTCCAAGGTACCAGATTCAGGTTCCCAGCTCTGCTCAATTTTTCATTTTTTTCTTCTCCTTCTCTCCTCCATTCCTCCTCACACGCTGGGCAAGGACACGTCTACGGCTCTAAGCGGTTGATACCACCTGTCCGGTCCGGTCGTTGGTGTGGCGCGCCTCGTGCATGCAGAGCTGACCGCAGGGGCCTGCCAGTGCAGATAGCGAGCATCACGCCACTTTAATTTAAACTGTCCGATTAAGCGACGGCTCACGTCAGCTCTAGCGACAGCTCCGATTGATTGCATATTGATAAGCAGGGAGGGAAGCAGGGATGAAGGGGTGATGGAGGGAGGGAGGGGGGGGAGGGAGGCCGGGAGCAGTGAGGCAGGACTTACGAGGACGCAAGAAAACAGCTTTGGGGAAAAGAAACACAGCGGGAGGCTGAATAAATGAATGGGCAGGTGTTTTTTGTTCCGTGTGTTTTCACTGTCACACAACAGACAAGAGACCCAGAAGCACACAGAGGCTAGGGAGATGCAATGAGTCACAGTGAGAGAGCGATAGGGGCAGAGAGAGAGCAAGCGGGAGAACAGCTAGAGGCCTGTTCTGGAGCAGCATGCCTTGCACTTCGCTGGGGGATTGCACCGAATTTGACTGTGGGGAGGATCAAGTGTGGAGACGTGATAGGAACCTTTTTCCGCCCAATTGTTACGTCATGAGGGCTCAGTGGAGGGGGGGTCTGGGGGATTAGATGTCAGACTCAAATGTGAATACCCCCACAAGAGAGTTGGATTGATTATATGATGGGATTAGGTAGGCGGGCGGTGGTTTGATGATGAAACAGATGGTACAAGGGTGAAGGAGCTAATTGCCAAGGTCAGAGAGTTGCCAGAGTTATAGGGGATTTTTCACACACCTTTCGGGTCGTTGGGGCAGCAGCTCAGGCAGTGTATCAGTGATATGATGTGGTACGATGTGGTGATAAGGCGGTTGGGAAATAAGGATAAGGCCAGGTTAGAGAGACATCAGTAGAAAATGGTCATTTTTCTCTAAGATGCTGTAAGTACATCATCACTTTTTTGGTAAGGATGGGACTTTTGTAAGGCTGTGACTTTCACTCGGAGTCTCTACTATACTATATTGGTTTGTCCCAAATTCATGGCCTATTAATTTAAATTTTCTTCATCAGGTGCTTTTTACTAGTAATGTGGGCCCCATCAATCCTGTTTTAGCTTGAAAAGCATACTGAAGTATTTTTATTGTATATCTTTAATTCATGTCCAAGTGCTCCATTTTATCTGGGTATTCTGTTTGCTCCCATCAAACATCCACGATTCAAAGTTGTCAAAACAACATTGGATTGCACATTCCTTTCAGTTGAAACAATTTCATCTCATGACAGTAGTGCTTTTTTATGACGAGTGGTGTCGGTCAGGGTATGTGTTTGAGGTTTGAGTTCAGTATGTCTTGATTACCAGTAAAAATGTTTGCAGTTTAAACTTTTTCAGTTTGTAGCTGTTCTTTGGATGAGTTTCTGTGGAGACATTCAGAGCTCTGTGGAGACATTCAGAGCTCTGTGAGCTCTACTTGTATCACAGTACCGCAATGGCATCAAAGACTTAGAATCATCCAAATTTCTGAATACTTTCCAAAGACATAAAACTACAACGTTTATCTCACAAAAACAGAAAATAACACCAAAACCCCCCAAATATCAAACATCAAGGGCCCTATTTTAACGGTCTGAAACGCAATTGAAAAGCGCCAAGCGCAAGTAGCTTTGTGGGCGGTTCTACGGCGATGTCGCTAGTTTACCGGTGCGAAAAATGACTCTTGCGCCCAGCGCATATCTAAAAAGGGTTGATCTGAAGTAGCCGAATTGCCCGTAGGTGTGGTTTGTGTGTAATGTGCAATAAACCAATGAGAATGCCAACTCCCATCCCCTTTAAGAGCCGATAGCGCATTTGAATCTGACGAGTTGATATTTTGACAGCGCGTCTGCAGTCTCCGATGAGACAGATGCACATGAATTTCAAACTTCAAATGGCTCAGTTTATGGCCAAATAATATGGCCTAATTCACACATGGAATAAGGCTTTCTTCCACAACTTCAGAAGAGTCCTCAAGAGTCCTCAAATAAATTTCGGCAAAGAAAACGTAAATGATATAACATATGATATGCGGTAACTGTGGTTCTATTTAATGATTTACGCAATAGGCCTACATTATAAACATAGTTTCCTATCAGTATTGTATGCATTATCGTCATCGACTTGTGTTCCTAATATGCATGTGTCCCCCCGTTAATATACAGTACATTGCCATGGACTGTACTATGCATTGCGTGTTTAGTTTGCGTGTGTTTAAACAGATGGACGCACACACGCACGTGCGCATTCAGTCATTCTTTTTAATACTCACTCGGGGTACAACAATGTTTTCTCACAATCAAATACTCATCAATCCTAAAAGTTATGGGCATGTACACGATGTCTGTGTCAAGAAAATATGTGTTTGCTGTACGGTGTTTGCAGATGCATTGATTTAAAAGTGCAACTTATTACCGCTGTATCAGCTGTTCTTTCCCAAATAATTGACCAAGAATCTGTAGCTAGGTAGATGAGAGAAGCAAAGTGTATGCGTGAGGTGCACAAGCAACATTATGCATGCGCCCTTAAAAAGCATCTGAACAACGCACCACTGACTTTAAACCAGGTATTTCCTGGTTTGTGGCACAAGTGGTTTCGAAAACTGCAAGATAGCAGCATGGAAAGTTTGCGCCAGAACACGCCTCCTTTCGCCGAGCCGCCCCTTGGGGCGCAAGATCATACCCTAATTTACCGACGCGTGGTGCAGGAGGGAAAAGAACGCTCTGTGCCAGTTGCAAACTAGCAACGACACATGCGCCAGTGACTAAGTTAATTGCGCCGGACGCAAGATAGGGCCCCATGTCTTTTTGACTCATAAAAACTAATGCAAATGATTTATAATGTTTCAAACCCAAGAACACAGCATTATTGACAAACTGAGATGGATGTTTATGGTGGTTATATTTGAAGCTTAATCAACAACTTATTGTTTTGTGAGATTATGCCAGAATTTAAAATTATATGTTGATGTATATTCATCTCATTTAACTCCAGTAAAAGTTCACATTTTTAATGATCTTTGCCAAAATGTGTATGATTTGGTGACAATACATCAATTCACGGATTAGGAGCGCTGTTATTAACTGTGTGCTGTCGATATCTGCTTTATATATTTAGAAATGCTGTCTTCAAAGCACTGGTTTTCCAGGGGTTTTCAGGAAAAAGTAAACTGCTGAATCAATCTATACATACTTTCCCCTGGGATGAAGCAAAGCTAAAGGAGAGCCGTTGCATTTGTTTGAATGGTCAAATCATCTTGGGAGAGAGTAGATCATGTGACAATGAACATGCAGACAGACCCCATTCCCAAGGCTATTGGTTACTAACGAGGTTTACAGTTTGTTCTGTGTTGCGTGCGAATTGGTTTGGGGGGGCTTCATGCACATTGATGCTCTCATACACAGCCTGCTCAAGTTCTGCCATCCTTCTGGATAAAACCTACCAACGGCATTGTTGTTCCTCCTTTAGGTTGGCTGCAGAGATATTCAGAAGCTAAATCGACCTCTGTGTAGTTGAAGTAATCCAGCATTGTTTAATTGATATACTGTATGTTCTGCCACAGGAAGTCCTTGAATCGTATGTTGAAATCAGAAGTATGATATTTTCCATGATAACTGTGGACTGAAGAATGAGTTAAGAGTAAAGTGTGAGCTACTCATGTGAAAGTATATGCAGTTCTCAAGTGAAGGTGCTTCCCATTGACTGCAAACAATAATTAATGACTCAGGGTCTGTCCACGCAGGCATTTTTTTAATATTAAAAAACACCTGTCCAGAGCGTGTTTTTACCAACTAAAAAACTGACAGGGGGGTTTGTTCTAGAGCACATATACGTTGCAAATCGGTTACAGTATCAAAGTGGTTTGACTACCTACTTGTATCAGTGTCAACTAGTTACAATGTCGAGGATGAGAAAATTAGCCCTTGTTTTGGCGTTAGATGCCAACGACGAGGATAACGACGAACCTTCCCGTTTGTGGGTGCATATAAACCGGGGACGGCAGCAGTATGGTGGATTTCATAGTTTGATACAAGAGCTAATAATAATATATATATATATATATATAATATAATAATAATAAACCGTGATAATACACGGTTCAATGCGTATTTCAGACTCGACAAGAGTCAATTTGAAACCCTTTTGCGCATCGTTGCACCTTCAATAATAAAGCAAGACACCCACATGAGGCAAGCCATTAAACAATACGTGTTTTGAGGACTTTCCTAGTGACGTAAGTTCTCGTTTATTGGTCAGCTGTCAAAAACCTGCCCCAATGTCGAATTTGACAGCCACTTAGATTGCATGTAGCGCTATCTTTGGTAGACTGGCACCCAATGTGGGGCCTCTCCAAACTGCTTAGGACACAGACGTGCAAGGGTCACCAGCAGCGGTATATTGTCCACGCTTTTGGGAGCTCAGTGTGTAAAGGAAGAAAAATTGAGAACTTGATGGAATTTCTACTCCATAGCTCCTTCCAGGAATTGCGGGGGAACGTAGAAGCAACTATGAAAGTTATTCTAATCAAGGTCAAAATAAAAAGGGTTCCAGAGAATTTTTCGGCAATGACAGATGAATAATGAGTGGACCAAAATAATCAGCAAACAAAGGTCCATGTATGGAGTATGGGTGGTGGCATCAGTGATGCGCTGGATGGCGAAAAGCAAGGAGCGATAGCGCTAGTCGGGTTTAGGAAAAGCAAACTCTCCATGGAGTTTGTTTATTCACTCCATGCCTTATTTTGCAGCTATCAGCTCTTTTCCCAAGCTGATCCATGTCTTTAAATGCGGCTGCAGGCTCTTTTGTCTTTTATGGCTGGAATCAGTGGCGTTAAAGAGTATTGCTGACGTTATTTTTGGCTGCCGCTGCCACTACGACAGTGGGTACTTTCGACACATATTGGGCATTTTAGGTATTTTGTGAGGACACTACACATTCTCATGCAGGTCATGCACAACGACGTAGAAGAAAAAAGCAACACACTCACGCTACCACCCCCCCACCTGCCCCCCAGCCCCTAATACACATCCTGACCATGATCTAGCGGTACTATTGAAGGAGCATACCACTGCAATTGGTTTTCACACATACACACATACACTAACCTTACCTCGTACACGCACGCACGCACGCACGCACGCACGCACGCACGCACGCACGCACGCACGCACGCACGCACGCACACACGCACGCACGCAACACGCACGCACGCACGCACGCACGCACGCACGCACGCACGCACGCACGCACGCACACACGCACCACACACACAACACACACACACACACACACACACACACACACACACACACACACACCTCTACCGTAATCTGAAGGCACTATTGCAGTAGCGTACCAATGCAATGGGTTTGCTGGCCATCTATACAGCCCCCCTCACAAGCCTCAGAGGCTTCATCGAGAGCATTATATGTTCAATAATCTATTCCGGACATAATGCAATAAGCCAAATTGTATACAACTGGCAAACTAGACAAACTGGCAAGCTGTCAGATTGACAAATAAGCACATTGTCCCTCTCAAGTGATGTTAAGCGTTTGCGTAGCAGACCCAAACGGATTGAACCCGGTAAAAGGCACTCCAAACAAACGTTTCCGCAATTATAGTAGCATTCGACTGATGATATTAGAGCAACCGAAGCCGAACCAAAATGCTTCCCATTCCAGGTGAGCTGTTGGCTTTGTGAGAAATCTTTCAGTGCTGGTGGGTACAAACGGAAATGAATTTTATTCCCAAGTGTTTCACTTGCTTTTAAAATGAGTCTGGTTTCTTTCACTTCCCTTAACTGCATTCCATTACTTATATCAGGATTTGTGAGTAAGTGTGGATGCAGGGTGGTTTGAGCTGAGGCGATGCATTCAGGAAGCACATGTTGGCTCGCATCGTATGCGCAATGTGTGGCTGATTTGATGGCTGCAGAAAGCATGGAAGGATTAACAGACAGATATGTCTTTGCAGGCTGGTTCCAAAAATACAAACCCAAAAGTTAAACTTTTCTCATCTTCGCAAATCACTTTTGGCTGCAAATCATCACGCAGCCAAATAAAGGCGCTTGGGACAGCGTTTATTTTTAAAGTGGTCACCTCTAAGCCTCTTCCCATTGCCCCATAGGATGGAGGAGAAATTACCAGGACTACAGCAGGGAAGAGCATAGAGACTAGCATTCTAATCATGTGCCAGTTTGAGATAGCATATTCCAAGCCTTGCCAATGTTGAGTCCGAAAGGGCCTGGCCAGGGGTCATTGACTTCATCTGCATTTTCATGTGCTCAATAATAGAGCTGAAAGCAAAGATGTTTTAAGCTTCCCCTCAACTACCATCCTTTACTATCTACTAATGAGCCCTTAAGCTACATCCTCCACACCTGCAAGACAATATGCCTCTACAGTCACACTTACAGTAAGCTTTCTGAACTATTTGATGTTTCTTTAAATCTTCCTCTTCCAAATTACACATATGATGTTAAATATAAAATATATATAAAATAAAGGCGGTAAGAGATTATCTGACAGGCGGTAAGAGATTTTTTTATCAGTATTTTTATATTGTCTCCACATAATCAAAGGCTCCAAGAACAATGTATTACTATATATTTGTTTCTTTCTTTGAAACATTGCAATTAAAAGTTTCTGTAAACGCAGCTTTGCACCGTTTTTTTTGCATACTGGGAGTCTGCACTGAGAAATGATAATTCTAGAAACGTATCTTGGGGTCTGGATTTGGGGTCTGTGATGATGTCTCCATTGTCTAGCCGCGTTGCTATTGCAGGCGATGTGCCCTTTATATGATTGCACCCAGTTCTCTTGTGTTGTACACCTGCCAAACCCACCACTGCTTCTTCTTGTTGGGAGGTTCAGAGTGAGAAAATGTCGAACAAAAAGTGGATGAAAGCCAGACATAGTTCATTCAAACTGCAGAAGGTGAGACGTATAAAGGTTAAAAAGCCCTTGCCTCCATATACCACTATTTTAATTCATGGTTGCAGGATATTACATTGCATTGTTTCTGGTGTCAAGATTTACAAATAAGTATATCCCAAGAAAACACACATGGCTCTTACCCTATTTAGGGTTGAGGTATGAGAAATATTGCATATGATTCTGCAGGATTAAACCGCTCAGATAAGTGAGAATGTGGTTTAAAATCATTAAATAAACACAGCATGTCGGTTTGATGCGACAAAAGTGTCACACGCAAATGCCCAAATTACACAGAAGGATATGAAAGCCCCACTACATGGGACATAGAGTAGGTAACCAAAACACTTTAGTCATTAGAGGGATTCCGCAGAGAACACGCTGCAGGCTTTTGCTTAAAGGGCACCTTAATTGAATATGCTATATTAAGTTCACCACCCGGCATACTTATCAAATAATGAAAATGTCAAATTTCTAGGAAAACCACTTAATTTGGAAGAGGAAATCCAGATATTGATGAATGGTTGCACTGTGATATATTTCCTGAAATCTGCTGTCACTGAGAGACTCCATCTCAAATAATCCACAAGGACTAAACAATCCCCAAAGGTCCCTCAGTTTAGTCCATTCCAACATTCCTCTCTGCATAGTTAGTTTTGATGGGATTAAGTTCAGCATGGACCACACGGAGAGGCAGCTGTGCTCGGGGGAAGGTAGGGCCATGGGTTTACGAGGAAAATGGATCCACCGGATTTCGTCGCGATATTGACGAGAGTTTTCAACAAATGAAACGAATGAAAACGGGGCTGAATGCATCCGGGGAGATATTTTGGTATTGCTGCTAAATATAAGTGGCCTTTAAATTAGCTTGTGCATCAAAGCGTAGTTAACTTAAATTATATTTTGACAGCCGTCTCGTCCCATCTCCAATCACTATGTCTGCAGGGTTATTTTAAAACATTTTTGAGTAAAAAGGGCCGGCTTATTGAGGTTATTAGTGAACAAATCACAATTCTTTGATTGAACAAATCAACTTGATGACATGATTAATTTAAAGCCCTACTGTAGTCAGGACAGGGCATCTCTTCAATCAAGGCTTCAAGGTTTTATAAATAAATGCATTCTTAATTATGTCTCAATAGACGATTCATCAGGACAGTTGGAAATAAAGCTGCACAACATGCTGGCCACGGCTACAGTGTCTCTTAGAGCCTAATTTGTATGTCTGTATTCCATATTAGCAAACTGATCTGTGAGTCATGTCTATGGATCGGAGAGAATGCTGCACTGAAACCTTCTAAGCGATTGCATGTGCTGTAAAGGTCTTGATCCTAATGTGAGAGTAAATGGGACAGAAATAAAGGTGGGACATGACATCATTATTTTCTATCACGCTCACAAAATAACTTTTGTGTTGTGGTGTATTTGTGTCTGTCCATTAGTAATGAAACAATCTTGATAATGTTAGGATAAAATTAATTATTCAGAAGGGAATCTAAAATTGGAGTATGTTGGAGAGAGTGTGTATTGCAGACAAGGACTGTTTCGTAAAGAATAACACCTATGCGCTACTAGCCCCCCTATGCACCCACCACAGCTGTGTTCAGTCAGAACCCTCCCTCTCTCACCCTCCCAGTACACCACCCTCCAAGCCCATTCTCTCACAATATTACCCTCTCAGTAACACAACATCCCAGTCACCCCTCCCCTCTCCCTTTCCAGTCTCCCACCCTCTCAGACCTCCTGTCACCCGCCCAGTCACTGCCTCACCCTCCCAGCTACCCCTCGCACTCTCCCAGCCTCCATGCGTCAGCAAGGATAAGAGAAAGAGAGGAAGAGATATAACAGGAGAGAAAGGCAGCCAAGGGAAAAATCGAGTGGCAGGATGAAACAGAGAGAGAGAGAGAGAGAGGAGAGAGAGAGAGAGAGAGAGAAGAGAATCGAGTGGCAGGATGAAACAGAGAGAGAGAGAGAGAGAGAGAGAGAGAGAGAGAGAGAGAGGGAGAGGGAGGAGAGATGACTTAGAGGACTCGGAGCACTTGGACTGGCTGTGACCTCTGAGCTGGGGAAGACAGTGGATTAGACATTTGGCGTGAAATTAGGGTTAGCAGCAGTTTGCTGCACTGGCTTACTGCATTCATTCACCCAACCCTGTGCTTATGACTGTGTGTGTGTGTGTGTGTGTGTGTGTGTGTGTGTGTGTGTGTGTGTGTGTGTGTGTGTGTGTGTGTGTGTGTGGATAAGTGGGTAGGGCTGAGGAAAAGATGTATGTCGCTCTTTTACCCTAAATAAGCCAAGCATGAAATAAAGCAAAAGGACACATTTGCTCAACCATTCTCTGCCATCCTCAATATCCCCCTTCTCTCTCTCTCCCCTCTATCACCCTTACAGATTAGACTGGCACAAAGACTTTGTTTTCTGAAAACACATGGACTGAAATAGAGAGGGATGGGGAGAGAGACAGAGAGAGATAGCGAGAGAGAGAGA
Source organism: Melanogrammus aeglefinus (assembly GCA_900291075.1). Classification (NCBI taxonomy): domain Eukaryota; kingdom Metazoa; phylum Chordata; class Actinopteri; order Gadiformes; family Gadidae; genus Melanogrammus; species Melanogrammus aeglefinus. Next base: position 268,137 of record OLKM01000126.1, on the reverse strand, counting down.
GAGAAGAGAGAGCAAGAGAGAGCGAGAGAGAGCGAGAGAGAGAGAGAGGGGAATAGGAGAGACAGTGATACCAAAAACCCGCCAATGCATTTAAAGCACAGTGACAGAAAAAAGCAATTTTTTTTGCTGGCCGAGGTTTAGAATTCAAATGATTGTATAGACATTCTGCTGACTGTGTCCTGCAAGGTGACATTGACACAAGGGCATCCCTTAACCTTTATCAGCCCATCCAGTTACACATTACTTTCGCTGACCATTGCAGTCTTGCCATGGATAAGTAGTCTAAATGACGCACAACCCTGCTGCAGGCCTCTGCATTTCCCCCTAACCTTTAGCAACTCATTCTTTGTTTTTTTCTCAAGTGCCTCTTAATTATTAATCACATTTTATTCAGAAAAAAGAGTCAAGGTTAAACTTGTTGGCCATGGATGTTTACTTGGAATAACCTTGGCACAAAAATCTTGCATCACATTTTATACATCTTGTTATATTTAACACACCCTTATCCGAGATATAGTGGAGGTGTAGCGGGTTTCCCAAATGCTGGGCCTGACTAATGAATCAAGTTAAACTCGAGCACCGGAAGGTAACCCTGCACACACCCCCCAAAACCTTTCCTCCCCCAGCGGCCGTAATAAACACACGCAGCGCTATGTGACACCGGTGGTCTCCGCGCCGACCACCAACACATTCCACGTCTACCCACCATCCCCACCAAGCCACCGCTGATACCTAACTATATATAAGTGTTTGAAATGTGAGGGAGGTGGATGGGCTGACATGTGAGACGTGTGGACAGCTAGCAGCTCAGTGGTGTAATGTCACATGGGACGCTCTACCGTGACCCAGACATATCACTGTCCTCCCCCGAGAGAGGATAAGATCAAAGTGCAGACATCCACATACATTCGCATCATACATTTTTTATACAATGCACTTATATGAGAACGGCAGTGAGGAGGAAACAGTCTTAAGGAGAGAGGAGGAGATAGGCACCAGGAAGGAGCCAGATATTTTTATGATGGAGTATCACCCAACGGTATTGATTTCCTCCTGATCACGAGCTCTGCTACCTGTGGGGAGCGCTGCCTTCACGCCGCCCGTTCACGGGTTCAGAGTTTCCAAGGAATAGTAATCCTTGACCTTTTGTCTTCTTGTTAAACCCTCCAATAACATGTTAGATTACATCTTCCTGGCATATTCTGAGTCCCCCCCCCCCCCCCCGACTCTATCTCGCTCTCTCTTTGTCTTTACACTGAATATTTGAAAAAGCTGTCCTACTTCTGCCCGAGAAACTTTTCGGTGGCAGCAGGGTCCCTAATGGGACTTGCGCTCACCCCTGCGCGCGCCCTCCTTGATGCAACATGGCAGACGATTCGGCGCAGGACCTTGCTGACAACGCCACAAGCTAGTCATGTGGAATTGGCTGGGCCAAACCCAACAACATGGCTAAATATAGATGGCTGGCATACATTTGACACCGATTTGAATAAAAAAAATACACCGCAATTGTATGTACCCACACCAAACAAAACATGGCTGTAAGAGTTGGCTCAAGGTGAGGGCTACATAAGTTGTTGTTTTGTTAAGTTTTCAATGAAGTACATATGAATTGAGCATGCTATCCAGTATTATGGCCTTATATCCCATTGTGAAGGGTAGAAAGGGGAGGAGTCATGTGGACATTGTAGGGCCATTCTCAGCATTCGCTATGTTATGACAGCAAGAACAGCATCAAGGTCAGGGTATGGAAACAGATGGAAATTGTTTGAAATTCTATAGTGCAGGTAGCCGAGCAAATTATTTTCTGCAAATGAGTCCATTGCATAAGCCGAGAGGGGTATTTTCACTAAGTCAGGGGCAGTGGCTCTGCATTGACAAAAAAACACTTGGACAAGAGAGTATCACACCTGACATTGCTGACTCCTCTTAGTTCTGGGGAATGCTTAGATGAATACCACTTCCAAAATGCTTCAATTCATCAGTCCACTATCAATCCCGGGCAGGTAATAAGGGATTGTTGCATTTGGACACGGCCTCAAACAGCCAGACCATATCTGAACGCTCATTAGGTCTGGAAAATCTACCGTCGGCAGTGTTTGTTGAGGGGTGTCGCCAGTCTACCTTACTTTCAGCCGATTGGATTATCTTTAACCAGTCAGTTGTCAAGGGCCGGATTGAATGCTTCTCTCTTTAAACTCTTTAAGAAGAGTCTCTTTTCCCACTCCGCTTAGAGAAAACAAATAGTCTAGACAGTGCTATCACAGTTTAGAGAATGACTTTAATGGAGTTATATTGCTTATGGAGAGAGAGCGCGAGCGAGAGCGAGAGCGAGAGCGAGAGCGAGAGAGAGAGAGAGAGAATGCATCTGTGTTCTTACTGGGGCTGGGATGGAGCAGCGGGAGACTGCGGGTTAGAGGTTTGGCAGGCAGAAGTTCTTCCTTCATCGTCGGGGACATCTCTTTCTGGACTGTGGCTCTTTTGCTATCAGGCTGTATTAGTTTGATGCTTGCCAAGTAGAGGGGTGCAATCAGCTGACTCTCTCCACTCCCTCCAACTAAGCCAAACTCCCGCAGGCCTGCCGTTAATAATGCAGTCTTAATCTATCCTGTCCCCTTTCCTTTTCTCTCTGTTTTAACAAAACACTCATCCTCCTTTCTGCTGTCCCTTGGCCAAGTCTCTCTAAGTTGCATCTGCTCTTACATAACAATGCCATCAAGGAAAGCGTGAGACATGTTACGTAAATGAACTGAATCTGAATGGAAATATGGGAGATTTGCATGAGTCAACGCTTTGCGGATGAGAACGTGAGGTCTTAGATGGAGTCCTCAATTGAGCTTGACCTAATTTAAGTTGTGTACAGCGAGGTAAGAGGTACAATAAAGAGGTTTTCCACAATAATATCAATCTTTTCCCTATATATCCAGTCTTTGTGAATGCCGTATACAGCTCTGTGAGGAAGTGAACTTCGCCGCCGGCGTCGCTTATTATATGTGTATGTCTTGGTTGCGTAACACTCTTTTATATAACATCTGACATTGGCTACGCTATGCCATGGCGTCATCCAAGGTACTCTTAGCAAGTCTGCGGCTGAAAATTGTCATATGCAATAAGCAGAGCCTTGCCATATGCATAAGACCTTTGAATGGTTCGCTAGGGATCTCTCTCCGCCGCAGTGGTGCTGTCAAAGAAGAAACTTGTTTGCTCCTGCATGATGGTGTTTGAAGATGTATCTCACGCACTGATGAATCATTCTGAAGAGCCCTCCGATAAATCAGGCCATCAGTGTATTATCAGCACAGCGGGCTGGTGATCTACACTGAAGTGTTCCACGTTATAATAAAGTGTTCAAACGACAGCAGCAGGGGTTCAATCCTTACAGCCTCGGCCTCCTCCTAGCTTCACACACTGACCCGTGTCACATTACACAGCTAATGCCATTATAGGCATGATTAGCTGTGTAATGCGACAGCGAGACTAGCATTGGGGGGGGGAGGCACTGGGTAGAGATGGAGAGTGCTAGCCATTCTACAGTGCAGGGAGCCTCCGTAGACCGACTGTTCAGATGTAAAACAAAGCCTTGACAGATGATTACGTGAAGTCCCAGCCCGGGCCGCCACAGAGACAGCTTCTATAGAAGAGGAGTGACCGCCAACCAATGGGTCAATTCCATAAGCTAATCTATTCTTCCATGTGTGCTAAATCAGGGGTACTGGCTCTGAATTGATAGAAGCCCTCAAGGACAAGGGAGCGTCAGACATGACACTGCTGATGACCCCCGTATTAATCAGACATCACCGGAACAAGTGGAGATGCGTCCAGATCCCCAATGCGAACAGAAATCATTTGGGGATGAGCTTCCTGAAGAGTCTACCTATTTGGGCTTCTACTCATCAGCACCAGCATACTTTTTCCTTAATCTCAAATATATATATAAAAAAACATGCAACAGCCATAATGACAGCTGTGTAACTGCTCCCTAATATCTGACCACCTATGAATTGCAATACATTCCCCTGCACTCTGTGTAATCCAGAATCCCAACGATTAATACATGCAACAGAGTATTAGTGTGGTTAGTGTCGGCCTGTGTGCTCTGCTAAGGGCTCAGAACGTGACTCTGTAGTGTGTTCATGTGGTTCATACAGAGTGCAGGGGCTAATCCAGCTGCACCTCATCATTAGTTTCCTTTGCCGGGGACTGAATCATGATAGTACCAGTCCACAATATCAAATATTATTTGGACCAGGAGGAAATTCACATCACCAACAGTGGCGGGTGGTATGTCGGTATAAAAACATCTGGATCCTTTAGGTGCCTGTCTGGACCCTAGAGACGCATTCTAATGCCATGGTTATATTAAATGAGTTGTATGTGTTTGCTCAATATCCATTTATTATTCATTTATGGCAAAATAGACCACTGTGAAGTTGTCACATCAAGGTGATCAACCCAAAAGGATCTCTTTTTAGATAACTATAGAAATAGTTATCTTCCTGATTGGTTTCTCAGAAACCGGAAGCATTCGCATTGAGCCATGTGTGAATATCGCATATCGTCCTCGTGTGTGTTTATTGCTGCCAGGGGGGAGGTGGCGGTGGTGTGTGTGTTGGATGAGGGGAATTCTGAGAGCAGTAGCATGAGTGTCAGTTCATTCTTTATTCAGGCCCAGCGGCAGGACAACACGCTCCGCTTCCACTAAATCTCGGATCAAGGTTACGAGTGTTAAACACTAATTAATCAAAATATCTGAACTAGAACGTGTCTCTAGAATATAACTTGCCCATCAAGGAGTCAATTTGTCCAGGGAATTTTACAGATCAGCGCCAAACAGAAGCCCTGAAAGGCAACATGAAAATAAATGGGTATGGTTTAGGGAAAGATTTACTCAAGGATTGTTCAAGCAGGACGAGTTTGTAGACCGATATATACTTATTATAGATCACTTATGGCTCTGCTTGGCAAAGACTTACAACTTTTAAAAAAGAGCCCCCGCATACAGACTAGGAGCCTCATTGATAATGGACATGTGAAAAAGAGTTCCCGACGCACAATATTGTTAGTAAAAACATTTTTACTTAAAACCAATACTACAACAGTCGAGTCACTTGCACAACTCAAGCCCTCCCTCCAGTCTAGAACTCTGGCCCTCTTATGGCCGTTTCAGACTACACGATTCTCAGACATTCCTTCACGATTTAACATATCACACTATACGATCACAGAGCCAGGAAATCGGGCGTTGTCTCGTCGGAAGACTGGCCACACTACAAGATTCGAGGGTGCGATGCTCTTTAATTTGTGTCATTCACGTTTACAAGATATTTAGAAAATCCAAGGTTTAGAACTGACATAAATGTTTTTTACATTTTTATCATAAAGGTTCCAGTAGTTTTTATATCTGCTCAATGCAGCAACTCCTCACATTATTGTGTTGCGGGTGACAGAGCGATACAAATATACAGCCGCATTTCAACCAAAGTTGTCTCCATTATGTTGTTCCATTTTCTCTCGTTTTCTTCATTAGCATTCTTCTTGCTATTGATCGCATTCATTTTTTGTAGTAGTTACTGTGTACTCAGCGTAGTGCAGTGAAGTCAGTTGGTAAACACTGAGCTCAAGCTGTTCGTAGGGTTCCCTCACGCAACTGGGGGCGGTGTTCCCTCATGATGGCTACGTCATGCGATTCCCCAAAAAATTCTGACATGCCAAACTTTTCGTCGTGGGGTTTTCGAACGTCGCAGACGAAAACATCGCAGATCGCAAGCATGTCACATTACAAGACCTCGTCTCGTCGCTGACCTGCCAAAAATCGTGTACGATTCGCAAATTTGTCTGCGACGAAAGAATCGATGCAAAATCGGACTGAAATCGTGTAGTCTGAACCGGCCATTAAGGAGCACCAGAATGGGTGTGGTTCAATTAACCTATGAGCAACAGCTGCAGACTATTACAGGGCTAGCAGCCGAACAGGAACACATGAATCTTTTAAAACATGTTGAACACAGTGAAGATGCCATTCACATCTTCACATTACCTTCTCCCTCTTTTAAGATTTCGAACACAGTTTCAAGCGCATTAGATAAAAAATGTCAAATATTGTGCAAGTAATTTGTGCTAAATAAACAGTTAAAAGACTATCTCTGGTGACCTCTAATCTTCATTCCATGATCACTCTCCTTCTTGGCCAAACACTGCACTCTTCACAGTACACAGTCCAGCTTCTGAGACTTCCTCCATCCAGACCTCCAGCCACTTGCAATATCTGCTCAGGCCTCTGCAGTACCAGGAGATAACTTGGCCTCTGAGCACTGGCCCTTCCCCTGGGCCGCAGACTAGTCCATCACTGGATCATCAGGAGGTCCTCAGCCATTGCTGTCCTCCGCCACTGCTGTTCTGTCAAGGCTTGGCAATAGCTCCCCACAAGGCTCACGCCAGCAACAAGGAGTTCCCGAGCTATTCCTACTTCAGGCTCTGGCCAACCCCACAGGACAGCAGTTCAACTCCACCAGTGACCTCTTCTCCTAGCAGGTCTCTTTGTCTACCTGCTCACCTTTCACTGCGGTCCACCTTGAAGCTCCATGAACAATGTTTTTCGAATGTGGATCCCCTCCACTCAACTAGAGGAATCATCCCGCCACTGCCACCAAATGTGAAAAAGTTTCCTCGACGCACAATATTGTTTGTAAAAACATATTTTTACTTAAAAACAATACCACAGCAGTCGAGTCACTTGCACAACTCAAACACTCCCTCCAGCCTAGAACTCTGGCCCTCTTAAGGAGCACCAGAATGGGTGTGGCTCAATTAACCTATGAGCGACAGCTGCAGACTATTAAAGGGCTAACAGCTGGACAGGAACACGTGAATCTTTTAAAACATGTTAAACACAGTGAAGATGCCATTCACATCTTCACAGGACACCATAGTGATATACTAGACACAGGTTGCTCCAGACCATTTGCTTTCTATGAGAGACCAGAGTTTTCACCATTCTCTCTCAGGGGGCTTCCGTATGTTCTCTTGAATCTCAAAGTACAATTTCAAGTCATATTGTCGAGTAATTGTTTTAAAAATTCATCATGTAGGACTCATATGTTTCCGTAACCACCCTCATAAAATACCTTACTTCGTTATCTGACTGTTCACAATGTTGTCCAATGCCCACACACCACCGTCATGCATATCAGACCTGGGGTAACATAACTAAACATACTTGTGTATTGTATTTTTATCAACAAACAGTTGTATATTGAGCCTACACAAACAACAATATGAGGCAGTTTCTGCTGATAAAATATATTTAAGGACACTAACAGCCTTTCAAAAGAAAAAAGCCTCTACCATCAAAGTTCAACTCACACATCCTTGTTCACTGTGGTCCGTGCAGGTGGTGAACTGCAGTCCATGTAACGGGGGAGAGAAATTCCAGAGCTCACTTCTTTCTTATGCAGCACAATACGAAGCACCATTCAAGGTTCTGTGGAGTTAATCAATATCAATACCAAAGCCCCTCTGTCTGCATGAAGGCCTTCTCTCAGGGCAGCCGCTGAATATATTTAAAAGAAAATCTCATCATTCCCAATACTGATTTAGGGAAGGAGGTAATAAAACCGTAAAGCTCTCTCCAGAGCCTATTGCTGGAGTGAACAACATTTGAGGTTGGACATTTTTAGGGTTTCCTTTTTGGACATTTTGAATGGTTTTATACAAGAGCCCTCAAAGAAACAACTCTTGATTACTACACCCCATGGTACATCTTTGTTAGTTCAATCAAAATCCACAGCACATGTTCATGTCAGCCACAAGAACAGACGCAATAGAATGATTTTGAATTTTATTGTCCAAGATAAACATAATAATAAAAAATGGATCGCTCAACAAATATTTACAAAGATTGTGAAATGAGCAGTGTGTGCTTTGGAATAATCTTGTAAACGATTCTACAGCTCATAATCTTTGCATCTGAAGGAAGAAAACCACACACGGCAGGCTTAACATTCAACCAATATCATCCTCCAATGTTTCCGCCTCATACAATGCCAGCAAGACACAGCTGCCTTGTGTACAATCCAATTAAATCAAGGATCCAACCCCATCTCCTACACCTTGCGCTGAGCTTATAACCTGTTTGACTGGGAAGCACATTGCGTTACCGTACACACACCCAACTCTATATTGGAAATTTGGCCACATTTCTGCATTCTGTGGATCTGGACGTGGGCCATTGGTTGGTGCTGGTGTGATGGAGTTTGTTTAGGGTGTCCTCCAGCCCTTCATTCCTTCTGGGAGTAGGCATAAGCATAGCATTAACATAGCCACTAACTGCATTTAATTGACACCATCAGTCAGCGGCATCCCAAAGTGCCATCTCCATTTGAAAAATCATTCATCACACCGGGTAGGGGTGCAACGGATCAAAAAACTTACGGTTCGGATCGTTCCTCGGATCAGAGTTACGGATCGGATCATTTTTCGGAACAGCAAAAAAAAAAAAATAGACAAGACAAATAAACATAAGTTGTGTCTTTTTGTTTATTAAGTTCATCCACAACTTTTTTTCTTCTCCCTGCTCATAAAGATCTGGCCACAATCTTTTCGCTGAAGTGGGTGCGCGACGGAATGTCGTAACGTGGCTCGAGCACGTTCAACATGTATTTAAAAACCTCGTTTTGCACAACCGAATATGGCCTCATGTCTGCACCTATTAACACACCAATAGCGTTTGTTATAGCTTTAGCCCGGTCGGTTTGTGCAGGAAGGGGCTGTTTAAATGCCGTGGTGATTAGCGGTTGTTGTGAGCCGCTTTTCGGTTTCACTCCTGTCAGTGAAACACCGGGGTGATGTCGCCGCAAATGCGTGGTCATGCTCGATGTGTTCCCACTGTTGTATGGCTTTCTTACGCCACAGTGCTTACACACCGTCACGGTTTTATCGGACTAACCTCTTTCCTTCATCATTTAACTTTAACAGGGAAGCCAAAATGCTCCCAAACAGGGGATTTAAATGACGCGGGGTGTTCAAGCTCCTCCGTTCCTCCGCTCGCCATGACCACGCTGTGTGTGGACTGAACATGCGCACAATTTTTTTTTTCTATAAATCAATCCGCGGATCATGTGTGTGCCGAACCGAAATAATTGATCCGAACGGATCACGGATCAATGATGATCCGTTGCACCACTACCACCGGGTAATGCATCTTTCAGAGGAGGCAACCCGGCATATGTTTCAAGTGATGGCGACGAGGACCGAGGGTGGGGACGGGGGCTGAGGGTGGAGTTTAAGTACTTTCCATCCATCGAGTGGCCATGCCATCTGCCATCTTCCCTCCTTCTCCCATGTCCGTTCAGCTGGAACTGCCATGGCACCTGTTCGCCTATCCCATCATATTGATTGAACCCCCGGTGACACCTCCCCCTGAGACCCCCCCACCCCATCTCCCCATTATCCCAAAACACCACATCCAATCACACCTCATTCCTCTTTTCTTCTCCACAGTGTTCCTCACATCACCCCGTCCTGACCTGTGTCTTCCTGGTCTCAGCCAAACCCAGTACTGCGTTCCAATTATGCTTTTTTAGGGGTGTCCACCCATTCCATTAAAGTGGAAGACGTGGAGGAGTCACTTCAAACTGACAGCTAATTCAATCGCCATTCCCGGATCCCATCAGGCACATCCAGCCTCTATTCATTCAACCGACCGTCTATCCAAGCATCCACCAACCAACGGTGGTTATTACTAAAGGCCATACAGCCGCGCTATAACTTCAGCTCTAACCATATAACACTGCTGAAACCCATTAACACTCATTACGTTGACAAGACCTAAAATCAACGTTGCCTGACACGGCCCTCCATGTCTTCAGGACTCAGAACACACGTGGATCCAAAAGCCACTTACTTCCTCCACACAGCACAGTGATATTGCAGTTTTGCTCTTTTTCCCGTTAATCCATTAAAATGGGTCTTTGAACCAATTAGTGTCACAATGTCTGACTTCTGTTATAGACCACTAGATGTCGCCAATTCTGACTTTCTGTTCCCTGTGTTTTTTCCATCTAATTATGTCTCTTGCTAAGCAGACTCAACTGCCCCCTATTAATTAGTCATATGACTTGTTCAGCCATTTTGTCTCACAGTATTTAAGCCTGATCTTTTCACTCTTGTCTCTGTTAAATCTTCACTGAACCACCGTGAGTAAAACCTTAATCTTGAACAGTGTATTTTTGATTTGCTGATTGCCTTCTCTTCGTACTTTGACTCTGGACTGTTTTTCTACTCTGAGTTTTGGATTACCCTGTGGACTTGTTTGCTCTTTCTGGATTGATCTTGTTGCCAACCTTTGCCTGTCTGTTTACCCTCCCTTTTGGATTATCCCTTGGATTTACTGTCGATGTGCTTTTGCCTTTTTGGATTCTGGGACTGAGTTTTTGTGTTTGTGAGCCCCTGATACTAAATGAAATGGCTGCTTCTGACTTTGAAAAGATTAGCCTTGGTTCCACTATGGACAGGCACTGGCTCTCCAACAACAGACTCTTGCCAAATGTGACTGCCTCCTTCAGCAACTCAATCAGGCAGCGGGGAGTACTAGCCCCACTCTACCCGGTGGCCACGACCCGCCAGACACAGGTGGGCAGCCTTACCTCGCTGACCCGCTGGCTCCACCTCAACCCGGTAGCTTCACCACCTCGTGCAGAACCTCGGCTACCTGCTCCTCAATGATATAATGCTAACCCAGGTGCTTGTCATGTTTTTTTTAACACAATGCCAGTTGACTTTTGAGCTGTAACCTACTTCGTTCCCTACTGCTATATCCAGGATAGATTACATTATAACTTTATTGACTGACAAAGGTGTTTGGGCCACTGCAATCTGGCAGTTACAGGGTCCAGAATTTTCGGATATCATTCTTTTCACTAATGAAATGCTGAAAATTTTTGATCAGTCTGCCTCAGGACAAGAGGCTGCTAAAAAACTCCTGCTCCTTCGTCAAGGGAAAGATCGAGCTTCGGACTACGCCATCTCGTTCCGTACTTTGGCTGCGGAGAGTGGCTGGAATGAGACAGCCCTTGTCATCACTTTTTTAAATGGCTTGTCTTAATCAGTGAAAGACTGTTTAGCTGCCTAAGGATCTTAAGTCCATCGTCTCCCAGGCCATACGTCTGGACAATCGTCTCCGAGAGCGTAGACGGGACCAGACCAGCGGCCAGCGGCTTCAAGAGCCGACCCACACCTACAACTCCCCTCTGGAACCAACCTGCCCCCACGGACACCACAGAACCTATTCAGATTGGATGAGCACACCTCTCTCAGGAGGAGAAGGATCGGAGACTGATCAACCCCGTCCAGCCGAGGGAGGGCTGTGACAGGGATCACTCTTCCTCCCGAGCTCCCAGGCACAGGAGTCTACCTTTCAGTAACCTTGGCCTGGGGAGGGCTAAGTCACTTCTGTCGGGCATTAGTAGACTCTAGTGGTGCTGGAAATTGTATTGACACTGCCCTTTTTGAAGATTCCCCAAGAGGCCTTGGAGACTCATCCTTTCTGTTTTTGCTTTAGATGGCCAACCTATTGGAGATGGAAAGGTTTCTTCAGGGCACCAACCCACTTCGCCTTCATGTCGGGACCCATAACAAGTATTTCCCTGCATTTGATTGACTCTCCAGAATTTCCTGTGGTCCTGGGTTTCCCGTGGCTGAACGGTCACATCCCACATATTGATTGGTCGACGGGGTCCATCCTTGAGTGGGGTCTAGACCCTTCCGGGTGTCCAAGTCTCCAGATCCCTCAGAGCTAAGCAATGTCCCCATCGAGTATCTGGATATAGAGGATTTTTTTAGCATACGGCCTGCACACTTCCACCCCATCGGTCCTAGGATTGTTCCATAGAACTCTTGCCAGGATCCAGCCCTTCACGTTGCTGGATCTTCTCGCTCTCCTTCCCGGAAAGGGGGCCCATGGATGACTACATCAAGGATGCCCTCTCCACTGGTTCTATACGCCCCTCCACGTCCCCTGCTGGAGCAGGTTTTTTCTTTGTGGGGAAGAAAGATGGTGGTTTGCGTCCTTGTATAGACTACAGGGGTCTAAACAAAATCACCATACGCAACCGATACCCCCGTTCTTTGATCTCCACAGCTTTTGACCTTCTCGAAGGGGCCACCATTTTCTCTAAGTTGGACATTCGCAATGCTTGGATCCGTATCAGACAAGGTGTTACGTCCCCCGCTAGGGGAAGGAGTGGCAACATAAAACCAGATGTCTTTGGTTAACTTAAAGTCGTTTATTCAACCCGGATCTTGGGGTAACCAATGAAACACAAAATGAGGAGGCAAAACTACAAAAGGAAAAGGGCCATTGGGTGCTGTCCAAATCAAAGAAATGGATATAACCAAAGAAAAGCTCCCCAAAATACACGAGTGGAACAGCACCCCTGCGCCTAGTGTTCCTAAACAAAGGAGTAACTGCGCGTCACTTTTCGATAGTGTCTAATAAACTTTCCCTAGGCCCAGTTCCCAGGTAGCTAACAAGTGCCTCAATGAAGTACCAAAGGAAAGCATTTCAAGACCTAAATGGCAAGCTGCAAATCCGAGACAAGCTGCCGCGAATGTTGAGCTCGCCCGTCTTTTATCTTCCTCAGATACTCGGCTTTCCGATGCAGCAACCAATCACGTCCAGGGAAAGGCACATCGAAATTAACATAATGGTTAACAAATCACATGCGGGACAAAACACATGGTCATCTGCATAGCCATCAACAAATGGAGGATTTTACCCATGAGGGCGGGGCGTCGGTCCGCAACCTTAACCTTAGCTTTTAACACCCCCTCTGGACACTATAAATACCAAGTGATGCCTTTTGGACTCACTTATGCCCTTGCTGAATCACTTATATGTAAAACCAGAGGAGTGTGAATTTCATTTCACTGAGGTGGCCTTCCTGGGGTTCATCCTCAAACAGGGTCAGGTTCTGATGGACTCAAGGAAGACTCAAGCGGTGCAAGACTGGCCCATTCTTAAGTGGCTGCTTCTATCTCTGCTCTCACCAAGAAAGAAGCAACACCTTTTGGATGGACTCCTGATGCAGACCAGGCATTCCGAAGACTCAAGGAGCGCTTCTCTTCGGCTCCTATACTGACAGTGCCTAATCCATCTTTGCCATTTATGGTAGAGGTGGATGCCTCCAGCGTGGGTATTGGAGCTGTCCTGTCTCAGCGCTCAACTGATGAAAAGGTACACCCGTGTGCCTTTTTGTCTCATCGCCTCAGTCCCACTGAGACAAGGTATGATGTTGGTGACAGGGAACTTCTGGCAGTGAAGATGGCTCTGGAAGGGTGGCACCACTGGCTGAAGGGAGCCCAGCATCCTTTCATGGTTTGGACGGACCACCGGAATCTGGGGTACCCCCAGCAAGCCAAACGCCTGAATCCTTGGCAAGTTCGGTGGGCATTATTCTTTGGTCACTTTGACTTCACCTTGTCCTATCGACCCAGTTCCAAGAATGGAAAACCTGATGCCCTATCCAGGCATTTTCTGCCTAACAACCGGGAAGAAGATATAGGGCCAATTATCCCATCTAAGAGAATTGTTGCGCCTGTCCGTTGGGGAATCGAGACGGTTGGCAGACAGACTCTTCAGCAGGATCCTGACCCTGGCCCTGCACCAGATGGTAAACTATTTGTTCCCAGAAGAGCACGGTCTGAAGTTCTCCAGTGGGGTCATTCCTCGCATCTCACAGCACATCCAGCTGTCCAAAGAAGTCTGGAGTTCCTCAGGCGACGCTTCTGGTGGCCAGAGATGGAGAGGGAGGTTAAGGACTTTGTTGCAGGCTGTTCTACCTGTGTCCGAAGCAAGGACCCTTGTCAGCGGCCTCAAGGGTTGCTCTTACCACTCCCAACTCCCAGTCGGCCCTGGTCAAAACTTATCCTGCTTTTGCTTCTTACTTACTTGATTCACCCTAGCTTTCTGTGCACCAAACAGTGACAATTAGGCAGATTCAGAAATTAAATGTCTTTGGTGCTACTACCCTATTTTACAATGTTTTGGGATTACCCTATAATATGTATATAAACAGTACATATACAGTATATATATATAGTATATTTAAGTAAAAAATAATTGCCACTTTTGTCTTCCTCTTCTTTAACTAAAATGTACCGTCCCGAACCGAAAACCGTGACCCCAAAACAGTGATATGAACTGAACCGTGAATTTTGTGATCCTTATAAAACCAAATCATATCTGTGTGAGTTGTTGCACTGGAACCATGACACCATTTTGAAGCAAACATAGCAGGTGGTCCATGATTTTCAGGAATAACACTGTTTTGCCGTAACAGCCATGGCCATTGAGAAAGGAGTATAATAGATTCTTTGAAACATTCAAGCTCTTATTGAATACCCAAAGGCACTCAGAAGTACTTCAGACATAGGCCTACTTCAGCCTGCTGCAATTTTGGAGAAATAAAAACCTAAGACCCACACACAGGCACACATGAACAAACATAGACACAAACGCAGACCAAAACAAACAAACATGCACACAAAAATGGGTTCAGATTTTGGAACTTTAAAATGTTTTTTAGGCAACGAGTCACAGACAGTGGTATATTTTGATGTCCACGTCTGAGTGAGGGTTAAGCTTCTTGGACACTTATAGTAATACGCCATGATGCATTTTGTCAAAATTCACAAAATTGTTGTGATGTCACAGCCCCTCCATTCTAAATGTAAGGGTGCAAGTTATTTAGTAAGTAATTTAGCAAGTTATTTTTAGAGTTCCTTCATAGTGGGCTTGAGTGTTCCTGATATTCATTTGAAGTTTATTTGATAAAACCCAGAACATTCTTTTCTAGTTTTTTCACAACCATTCCCCATCCCAAAACCCCCCGCCCCCCTCTGTTTCTGTGTATGCGTTTTTGTTTGTGTGTGCATGTATGTGTGTTGCCTGCCTGCCTGCTTGTGTGGTTACCAAAGCTTTCACAAGCACTTCATACATGAAATGGTGTACAACAGACACACACGTACACACTCGCACCCTCTTTTAATGTGAATCAAAAGATGGCCGGTTAAAATCCCAGATCTGACGATCAAAAGATATCACCAAAGACGTGGTGGTCAGCAGGCATGGGCAAGTGCAGGATCGCTCCCTTTCAGATGCATATTAGATTTGGTCCTGGAGAACGGGTGGGTGGATGTTGACCTACATACCTCTGGTTTTCTTTTCAACTCATGGTAGAAAAACAAAGACCCTCACTTAGATTTATAAAATGTAGATACATAATAGATGTGATATGTGATCAGGAAAATATCTTCAAAATTGCCATGGCTACCACAGTAAAGTGCATTAGGTGGGCTGAATACTAGAGCAAGATGGAGACAGTGGAGTATAGGCAGGCGATGAGTCAACCAGCCTGAACCATATTCCAGCCAGCAAGACATTGTTCAGCCCAAAGGGAGGAGGGTACAGGAGAAGGGGGTGACACTGTGGAGAATTCATGTGATGTTTGACCCCACAAGACACTGCTGACACCCCTCAAAGTCATCTTAGAGGGTGGCTGGAGCGCCCAACGGCCACTGCTGCACAAACACGCTGTGCAAACACCCACAACACCTTGTGTGTGTGGATTGTGAACAAGCAAAAGCACCAGCACAGTGACAAGGGACTGTGTGTGTATGTGTGTATATCTATGTCCCAGTAAAGAACTGTGTACTGAGTACAGTGCCAGTTCATTGGTTTCACCAGAAGGGGTTAATTTCAATGTTATATTATTAGTGTTTTTATGGCAGTGCAATGGCACACTGCAAAAGGCAAATCCATGATGCATAGCTTGCATAGCGTATGTGTGTGTGTGTGTGTATGTGTTTGGGTGTGTTTTGTTCACCCCCACCATTACATCCCCTTCTGTCTACTTCTCCTCTTATATCCCTGTATTAGTAAGTGTGTTTGTGTATGTGTTTTGTTTGTGTGTGTGTGTGTGTGTGTGTGTGTGTGTGTGTGTGTGTGTGTGTGTGTGTGTGTGTGTGTGTGTGTGTGTGTGTGTGTGTGTGTGTGTGTTTGTGTGTGTGTGTATGGTGATACACGATACACCATACTGCTCAATAACTGCCACTTAAAATGACAGGGTGACCTTACTTTCTCTGTAGAGAATTGTCGCCTGCAAGCATAAACGGCACATGTGAGCGCACTCACCCACATACGGAAAGAAATGCCTCCCGCGACCACACACACATCTAAACACACACACAAAGCTACACACGTACATTACCCCCCCACAGACACACGTTTATAAAGGTCAAGTGAGTGTGAAGGGACTATCCGACTAATCTTGATTCATGGAGCAAGCAAGCCCAGCGAGCGAGAGAGTGTGTAAGCGCACATACTTGTAGATGTTCTCGCTTGTTTCTGTTTTTTTGTGTTAGTATATGTGAGGGACGTTATGCTAGAGAAGATAATTTAAAAGAGAAGAGAAGTGAGACAGGTAATTTTAAAACCCCTAGGTCTGTATTGATAAAACAAGATTATATCTGTGCGAGTTGTTGCACTGGAACAAAGCAGGTGATCCTTTAACATCAGGAATAACAGTTTAACAGCCAAGCCTTTTGAGAAAGCAGGAGAATTTATTCTTTGAAATATTCAAGCCGTTATTGAAGCCCCAAAGGCACCCAGTAGCACTTCAGAAGTACTTCGGCCCGCTGCAATTTTGGAAAAAGTTAAAGCCTAGTAAAACACACAGACACAGACACAGACACAGACACACACACACACACACACACACACACACACACACACACACACACACACACACACACACACACACACACACACACACACACACACACACACACACACACACACACACACACACACACACACACATGCACGCACACGCACACGCACACACACACACACACACACACACACACACACACAAACACAACACGCACACGCAAACACACAATCAAACAATGGGTCCAGGGACAGGTCTGTGAACTTTTTGAAATGGTTTTAGCCACAAGCGCACCCAACCAGCCAGGAATGAGTTGGAAGATATTTCAGCTGTTTAATCAAAAAACTGAATTTCTGAACTTATAGCAACACATTTGCACACATACCATGTTTGTGTGTATCATAAGCACACATACCATGTGTGCTAATGTCATTAGCTTCATAAAAGGTCCATATTCAACAACAACGATCTGAATATATCTGTTCCCATTGAAAACCAAATAAACACAAGATCACTCACCTTGACTGACCTTGGAGGGAGTGGATGGCACACACTTATCGAGTGTGTCATCTCTGTTGCATTGTAATCGTTTGCCGACGAACACTCTCTCAATGTTAAATGCAATATGGAAGCTGACAGGCCAGGATGAAGCATTCGTAGAGGAGCTTTTACCAAATCTTTTTACCTTTGACCAAAATACAGAGAGAACATCTCTGCTTTCACGTGGTTATTTAAACCAAAGCAAAGTATAAGCATTAGAGTCCTAAAATCCAAAAAACGCTGCTAGTAAAATAATTCTTCAAAAGCTGGCAGACGCTGAAAGGATCAGAGAAGCCCTTTTTATTAGCGAAAATCTGTCCTTTAAGTCATTTGATGCATTATGTACTGCAAAATGCAGCACAATAAGGAACATAATTAATTAAACTAGCATTGGAGAACAAGCAACAGTAATCTCACAGAAATTCATTAATTTCATAAAAACGCCCAAAGCAATGTTCTGTAAAGCTTTTACACACCTTTAGCCACACAGAGAAAACATATTTTTGCATATCATTGTTATACAAGTATTCATACATTTCATTATTTCAAACTCTATCTCTTTTCCATTCCCTCGTACAAAACGACCAGGCGGTATTGACAGTGTGCCTTCAAGTTAGTGTGTGTGGCAGTACCTCACATTTTCATCAATATTCAGGAAGCCTCATGACCCCCCGAACTGACTCTGACTGTTTTATGGATATTGCCCCTGGCTCTGACAAAGTCCTTCTTTTAAATAACAAGAGCCTTGATCAAAAAGGGGATATAAAACTGAAATATTCCCAGCGTCTACCTGTGATATGCAACCATGTGAAATGACCTACTGTGCACTGTGGAAAGCTCTGTGTGCATCTGTAGGTACCCAGGATTTTACATTAGGTGGTCTTGTGGGCCTGTGAATACATGGCTGAAAAGCATTGTGCCTATGGCATACACACACACACACACACACACACACACACACACACACACACACACACACACACACACACACACACACACACACACACACACACACACACACACACACACACACACACACACACCATACATTCCCATCATTTTGCGTCTAAGCGACTAATGTGGATGTCAATTTTACAAATCGGTCCAGTAAAGAGCAAGAGTGCTTCAGCCATTACATGGCAGATGCAGAACAGGCTTCAATGTAACCCTCAGGGGAAACAGCTGGCCCTCAATGATCAGCCTCTATAAGTGCTTGTTTTTGTCACTGAAAGCCTCCGATCATTATTATACGTCTATTATATATTTATGTTCCCTAACAAACTTATGGAAAGGATCCCTTTAGAGATATACATTGTTTTTCTCTACCTTTCCCTTGGTCCGTCCGGTTTGTTATTGTGGCTCCCTCAGGAACCATTCGCACTCTCTAACAAGAGTCACGTTTCTGCGAGGAGCGAATAGTTGAAAGTAAAGTGATATTTGGAGAGAGGATTGCCTGCCAGAGTTTGTTGTGTTGGACTACAGGAAAGGGTAGCTTAGTGTTATCTAAAAGACATGGGTGAAGTGCAGTTGAGATTGTAATGCCAATATGGAGAATTCCTGCAACAACTCAACTCCTGTGAGGTTTCACAGCAAAAATTGAGGCAAAATTGGTTGGGATTCTTTCCATTATGTTGCCAGACACACAAGATAACAATCTGAGCCCGTCCGATGCAAAAAAACCTCACACACAGACATTGCCCGTAGGATTGCTGAAGGGCACTTGCCCTGTAATGTCAAAATGGAGAATCACGAGGTTATGCTTCAATTCTGGTGAAGTTCGACTTTAACACCAAAGGAAAACCTATGCGTAACATTCATACGCACACACAACACATAAAGCAGTACATAAAACACTGGTTTCTTGTGCATTTATACAACGCACAACGCAACGCTTTGTGTTTTTTCTACCCTACCCCCGCTGTGAAAGCCCTGTGGCTGTGAAGTGATGGGTGCCTGCAGTCTTTCAGATAAGTAAATGTCACGGGAATCCACCAAATCACTCTACATTAGCGAAGAGCAGCTGTCGACAGAGAGAGAGACAAGGGGAAGAGAGAGAGGAAGGGAGCAAGGGAGAAAGAGAGTAAGGCGTAAAAGCGATATTGCTGTGTGTACGCATCTGGACTGCTCACATTGATAAGACACACATATTCCATTACAAAAATCAGGGAGGCACGTGTGCGCGTACTCACACACACGTATGCACATGCAGTCATACGTATGCGGGCGCACAGGCTTAAACACCATGCTCGCAGAATATGGAAATGAAAAAACACAGGCATGGTTACACACACAAATCACTGCCTCTCACCCTCCCTAGCGCTCACCTCTCTCACAAACAGAAACAAACAACAACAAAAACACACGTGCGTGAAGTGGTGCACAATCGTGGGACAACACAAATCTGCCAACAAGGTGTCAGACCCATATTCAGAGGAGAAATGCCTTGGCAGTCTTCACGAGGTCTCGGCGTGAGCCGTGGCCATGAGTGGGAGTCAGAGTCTTGCTCTGTGTGAATGAGATAAAGACCCACAGCCTCCACCGCTGAATGCATTAGAAGGCTGAGACAGTGAGACGGAAGAGTCGAGTGCAGTCCCAGACGGAGCAGCAGGCTGCCAGACCGTCAGGCTGCAAAGTCTGCAAAAATGACCCTGATGACAGCAGGAGTGGGTTGACACACATATGTGCCATGTGTGTTTTTTATGTGTGACTGTTTGTCTTTGCTGTGTGTGTGTGTGTGTGTGTGTGTGTGTGTGTGTGTGTGTGTGTGTGTGTGTGTGTGTGTGGTGTGTGTGTGTGTGTGTGTGTGTGTGTGTGTGTGTGTGTGTGTGTGTGTGTGTGTGTGTGTGTGAGAGTGTGTGTGTGTGTGTGTGTGGTGTGTGTGTGTGTGTGTGTGTGTGTGTGTGTGTGTGTGTGTGTGTGTGTGTGTGTGTGTGTGTGTGTGTGTGTGTGTGTGTGTGTGTGTGTGTGTGTGTGAGAGAGAATGTGTGTGTGTCTGATCGCAAGGCAGACACATGCACACAAGGCAGACTGGAAGACTGAACTTGATGATGATGGAGTGTGTTGACAGGTACATCGGGCATCTGCTTCTGTGGGAATGTGTGCCTCGCGCTGTGTGTGTGTGTGTGTGTGTTTGTCTGTGTGTGTGTGTGTGTGTGTGTGTTTGTGTGTGTGTGTGTTAGTGTGACGCATCAAATTAAAGGTAATGATGAGGTGAACGATCCTTGACTTGAGCGCTGTAGCTCAGGTCAAGGGCTCTCTATACATGTTGAGGGAGCAATACAACCATTCAAAGAAATAGTAAACCTGCTTCCAACTCTGCATAGGAATGGCAATTTGTTGACTGTTACCTTTACCTCCTTCATACGCAACTCAAACCTGGTTCATGCTTTCAGTAAATATGTTCAAACCATTTCAAATGATTCATATGAAAAATGAAAGTTATGGAACTATTCAAAAACAAAACTGATGTCTTGGTCCTTCCAAGAGGGGGCAATACTTTGGAGATGAGGAAAGGAAAAGTAATACATAAAAACATCAAAGTGAGTGCCAGCCAATGACTATCTGGGGAAATTGTTGAGCTTATGAGCTCAGACATGCATAATACTCAGGGACACAGCCATGCATGCGTGCCTATACACTTGCCTATATTAAAGCGTGAGCATGCACAACACACGCACACACACGCAGACATGCATGCACACGCACGCACGCACGCACGCACACACACACACACACACACACACACACACACAAAAGTGCAGAAAAAAACATGCTTGAGCTGAAATGTACTGTTCGCATTTCATCTGTGTTTCTGTCCAGATCCCCACACCTGAAGACCACCCACTAGGTAAGCTAAAAGCAAGAGACCAGCACCGGCCTGCAGCCATAAAGTCTGAAGATGGGATAAAGAGGAGGAGGTGGGAGGGAGGTGGAGGAGAGGGAGGAAGAGGGAAATGAGAGGAGACAAGAGGGAGAGGAGATGAGATGAAGGGGAAAGAGGTAGAGGAGAGGGAAGGGAAGAGAGGAACTGGGAGAGGAAGTGGAGGGGAAGAGAGGTCATTGGGTAGGGAGAGGTGGAGAGATGTGGCATGAAGGACGAGGATACGTACACTCTATCTATCTGTCTGTCTGTCTGTCTGTCTGTCTGTCTGTCTGTCTGTCTGTCTGTCTGTCTGTCTGTCTGTCTGTCTGTCTGTCTGTCTGTCTGTCTGTCTGTCTGTCTGTCTGTCTGTCTGTCTGTCTGTCTGTCTGTCTGTCTGTCTGTCTGTCTGTCTGTCTGTCTGTCTATCTATCTATCTATCTATCTATCTATCTATCTATCTATCTATCTATCTATCTATCTATCTATCTATCTATCTATCTATCTATCTATCTATCTATCTATCTATCCAGCAGTAAGATAATGTGCAAGTGTTACACAGGAAGAGTTTCAAGCCCCCCCCCCCCCCCCCCCCCACACACACACACACTTTCTTGAATAGAAAACGAAACACAAAAAACAAGCATAGCTATCAATTATGAATGCAGGCCGACAGCTGCTCAGGTATTAATAGAAAGATACTTTGCAGATTCCCTCTGATCCTTTTGTATGGACTATGATGGATGTTTAGCAGTGACATTGGAAACCAAGGGAGGGGATGTGTGTGGAAGTGGTTGGACCTTAGTGGTCATACAGTCACGTAATTCTAATCAAGCTGGACAGTGCATACTTTAAACAAAGAAACAATTCCTGACAGTTGACAGTTAGTGGTTGACCAACAAGACACAACTGGCAGAACTTCCCAGTCTTCCTCCCAGCTCGTGTCACATCTGTTCACGGCATTAAGAAAAGCCAACATTAACAACACACTAATGTGAATTTGTGTGTCGCTAATGTCAGATTGGCTTCTCACAAACCGACACTAAAACCGGCCATTGAAATCCCCTGGGATGAGCAGGACTGATGGAGCGGTTCGAAAAGAATATGCAATAGGATTAGCAGACCGTTACGTTATATAAGTTCAGAAAAGAGACGGGAGGGCAAGACAACTGGGCTAGGCCTGGGTGTCTGTCCTTTACCATCGCCGACGGGAAAGGACAAAGGGCTTGTGGCTGTGTGTGTGTGTATGTGTGTGTGTGTGTGTGTGTGTGTGTGTGTGTGTGTGTGTGTGTGTGTGTGTGTGTGTGTGTGTGTGTGTGTGTGTGTGTGTGTGTGTGTGTGTGTGTGTGTGCGTGTGTGTGTGTGTGTGTTGACGTTTGTGTGTGTGCGTGTGTTGACGTTTGTGTGTGTGTATGTGTGTGTGTGTGTGTTTGTGTGTGTGTGCTTTTGGGTTTGTGTGTGTAACTGTGTGCTTGTGTGTGTGTGGGTGTATGTGATGAGTTTCGGGGGCGGAAGAATATGTCGGGCTGGCGAGGGAGGGATGGCGGGAAGGGAGGAGCGAGGGAGAAGTGGGGAGGGAAGGGAAAGAGCAACAGCAGCAGCGCACAGAAGAAGCTTCAAAGCTCAGAGCCGTGGGCGTTCTCCCACTCGCGCTCCCTCACTTTCTCTCTCCTTCTCACTCGTTCCGGCTCTCTCTCTCTAGCTCTCTCTGTGGACTTCTATTATAAAAGGTCTCCCCTCTAACCCAGCCTGCCTCCGGTGTTCCCTCGCGCTTTCTGCCGCTCTCTAATTGGTTTCCTTTCATTAGGTTTTTGGGATGGCAGGGAGGGAGGGAGGGAGGGAGGGAGGGAGGGAGTTGGAGAGAGAGGTGAGATAAAGAGCGAGGAAGATTACACGGATTACACAGACATGCAAGGACTTTGAAAACGCTCCAGATGCTAAAAAACTGCCACATCTGTTGGGAGAAATACAACAGTATGCAATCCAAGCAGCCAGATTATCACTCTTGTCACTTGTTGAAATGAGTATGAAAAACTTTCTCTGTCTGTTCAAAATGATTGCACTGCACATTGTAAATACAGTGCTTGCACAACAAACAACAACAAAGACACACCTCACAACAACTTCTCTGTTTCAGTACCGCTGTTGTATGACCTGGCACATAATGTAAGCACTTATTGGGCCCTATTTTGACAGTCTGAATTGCAAGTGAGAAGGGCCAAACGCAAGTAGCTTTGTGGGCGGTTTTATGGCGATGTTGCTATTATTCCGGTGGATAAATGACTCTTGCGCCCGATGCAAATCTAAAAAATAATTAGGCTAAATCTGAAGTAGCCTAATTACACGTAAGGGTGGTTTGGGCGTAACGTGCAATAAACCAATGAGGGTGCCAACTACCATCCCCATTAAGAGCCATGAGCGCATTTGAATCTGGCGAGTTGATATTTTGACAGCGCATTTGCAGCCTCCGATGAGACAGATGCATGACCACATGAATTTCAAACTTCAAATGGCTCAGTTTATGGCCAAATAATATGGCCTAAATTACACATGGAATAGTGTTTTCTTCCACAACTTCAGAAATACTGAGTCGTCAAGTAAGTTTCGGCAAAGAAAACTTAACACACATGATATTCGGTAACTGTGGGTCTATTTAATGATAGACGCAATATATTAACAAACATCGTTTCCTACCAATATTGAATGCATTATCGTTATCGACTTATGTTCCTAATATGCATGTGTCCCCCCGTTAATATACATTGCCATGGACTGTATTATGCGTTACGTGTTTAGTTTGCGTGTGTTTAAACAGATGGATGCACACACGCGCGCCCAAATTCATTCATTCTTTTACACATAGCCTACACACACGCGCGCCCCTTTTCATTCATTCCTTTTAACAATCACTTGAGGTAAAACAATGTTTTCTCACGATCAAATACCCATCAATCCTAAAAGTTATGGGCTTGTATACGATGTCTGTGTCAACAAAATATGTGTTTGCTGTACGGCGCTTGCAGATGCAAATACAACTTATTACCGCTGTATCAGCTGTTCGTTCCCAAATAATTTAACCAACGTTATAATTTACCCTAAAACGAGATTTTGTTTTGGAAGGCTGGGATATAGCCTACTTTGCTTAGTTTATTATTTAGGGGGCTGAGCAGCGAAGCTGCTTGGTCCCCGATGGTTTTAGTAACGTTTTTTTTTTTTCTCAAATTCTGTAACAGTCAAACTGAAGCCTATACCGTAAGTTGAAAATGTTCAGGCATGGTTACCAATAACCCCCACTACCCATAAACCCACATTCATTTGGGGTAGGCTACTGCATCCAAAGGTGGCGCTTTTGTAAAAAAAAATCAGGATTTGGCTTATTTCTCCTCAAAAGATTCACCTGGACTCAAAATTCTTTCATAATATTGATCTCTAGAATCAGATGCATCTATAAAACCCCGGTCTTATGTCCTAAAAATGGTTACTTTTCCCACAATTTCATATTAAAGCCAAACATGATAAAAAGATTCACAGGCTACAAAATAATCAAAAATTCACCAAAATCGCCACATAAAATCTTTAGACCAAGCCTCACAAAAATCATCCAACAAAATCTCTTTTATTTAGTTCAATTTGAGAAATATTGGCAATAAATTTGGAGCAGTTAGCCCATTTTTCTTATATGACCATTTTGTTATTGTATAAAAAAACATACAACTATTATTAGTTGGATACCAATACCCCCCACTACCCATAAACCCAAATGGTAACGATGCACCCAAAGGTGGCGCTATTTAAAACAATTATGAACTAGCCTTATTTCTCCTTACTAGATTGACCTGGACTCTAAAATCAGATGCATCTTTTTCACCCTGGTCTTCTGCTCTATAAATGTTTACTTTTCCCAAAATTTCATAGAAAAGCCAAACGTCCACAGTCTCAACCCATTATACCTATATGACCATTTTGTTATTGTATAACTACCATACGGCTATCATTAGGTGGATACCATTAACAGAGCAGATTTTAAGATCTGTATAAGAAAGCCCTCAATTGTCTTGTGAAATATGTGCTTGGAGTTCTCTTGAAGGTATGTGCTTACCAATCGACATTTTCACAATGTGAATGTGGCTTCATGGAGTCCCGAAATGTCAGTGGCTCAACGGGATAATGCCGTGTACTGTTGAGCCATATGGGATTTCGAATCCTGATTAGAGCATTATGAACAAGCTAAACATGACATTCTGTCATTCCCTCTCATTTAAGAAACAGAACATTTGAACAGCACCATCATTGAAAGAAATTCATCAGGCAATCAACATTTCCCCTCATTAGTTTCCAACAATTGGTCTGCCAAGGCACAGTATGGCATTAAGGGGAACTTCTTCGTTAACCATTTTTCCTTCACAATTAACTCTGTCATATTTATATTTCGTCCGTCAGTGTTCTTGACTACAAATGTTTAATTTCCCCAGAATTTCAAAGATTTTTCAGGTATATGCTTTGAAGAAAGCCCTTAATTCACTTGAGAAATGTGTGCTTGGATTTTTCTGGATGTTGTGTGCTTATCAATAGAAATTTTGACCATGTGAATGAGGCTGCAGTTCAGGTTTATAAGTGGAACATCTTTCTCTAAATATGACAATTATATGTTATATTTACTATCTTCCATTAGTGTGTTCTTGACTTTTAACTTTCCTCTGTTAATCACCACTTGCGGTTAAATTTCTTCTTCTTCTTCTTCTTCTTCTTCTTCTTCTTCTTCTTCTTCTTCTTCTTCTTCTTCTTCTTCTTCTTCTTCTTCTTCTTCTTCTTCTTCTTCTTCTTCTTCTTCTTCTTCTTCTTCTTCTTCTTCTTCTTCTTCTTCTTCTTCTTATTATTATTATTTTAACGCATGGCATAGCGTTTATTCATTCAGCCCCTATGGAAAAAATATGTTACCACAATCCACATCATCATCATAATATTTCAC
The DNA here is from genome assembly GCA_900291075.1 of Melanogrammus aeglefinus. Classification (NCBI taxonomy): domain Eukaryota; kingdom Metazoa; phylum Chordata; class Actinopteri; order Gadiformes; family Gadidae; genus Melanogrammus; species Melanogrammus aeglefinus. Next base: position 242,042 of record OLKM01000126.1, on the reverse strand, counting down.
TTAGGCAAATTGTTTGCCTGTTTGTGCTGTGTATAGCTACTACTGGTGTGAAAGCTTATGTTGCAGATCCGACCGGCCATGGTACGCCAAAATAGCAACACCTACTGCGCTATCCGCTAGTGCACTTAGACCAGGTATTTGCCGGTCAGTTGCGCAACTGCTTTATCGATCTGATAGCACCATGTATCATTTGCGCTGGAACACGCCTCTGCTTTTCGGCGACAGGCCTATCAGGGTGCAAGGTTAGTGGCCTGAGTTTGCTGCGGGGGGAATCTGCTTTGCGCCGGGTGCAAACTAGCAACGATACATGCGTCGGTGTAGAAAGTCAATTGTGATTGGTGCAAGATAGGTCCCATTGTATGTTGTATGTTCAAGCACTTAAAAATAGTACTTGTGTACCTACTAGCATTGTGTACCTATCTTTGTTGTGTACGGGGAATGGGTTAACCTTGCAATTGTAAGTGCTTGTCACTTGTTTCTATGAATATCTTTACTGAACCAACGTTGCTATATTGTTGTTTCGCTTTCTTCTGACAAATGTACTTATCGTCACTTTGGATAAAAGCGTCTGATAAATGTCTTGAATGTAAACGTTATGTATGGACAGTGTGTCTTTAATTTATGTTTATAGGAGATACTGGACTTTTTATGCATTCTTGCTGCATACTCTGCTTTGACTTTTATATATTTAGTAATTAATATTCTATTTATTATGTATGAAAATTAACGTTTTATATTTTATCTTCCTAATCTTTCACCTGATTTGATAATGTTCACGTTTGGTTCTCATACCAATAAAGTTTTTTCGATTTAGAATTTGGAAACGAGAGAGAGAGAGAGAGAGAGAGAGAGAGAGAGAGAGAGAGAGAGAGAGAGGAGAGAGAGAGAGGAGAGAGATCGAGAGAGAGAGAGGAGAGAGGGAGAGAGGGAGAGAGAGGGAGGGGGGACATGCAAACAGCTAGAGTGAGCATCGTGTGAGAGATACCTCCATATAGGATGTCCCCTTACTCAAGATCACAACAACGTTCGGGTCTGTCCCGGAACCTTCCGGTTGGAATCAAACTCCATGACCAATCGCCCACTCAACCACTCGACCGCGGGTCCACTAGACCACTAGACCCCTTTCCACTCTACATTTTGACAACAGAGACTGAAATGATAAAAGGAAAAATAAACTGGTGAGATCGCCATCCTGACCATCCTGAACAAGGAGAAAATTGTGCTCAATCACGGTCTCTTGTTCTGCTTTGGTATCTCAAAGCAACGTGGCAGAACCCTCCTCGGATTCTTTCCTCTGATATTCATTCTTGGCTGGCCCTCTATATTCCATCCACGATAGGTCAGTGTGCGTCCCTAACCAGGGGGTGCGCATTCCTAGCTTTGCGGTAGAGAAGCGAGTGTTCTGCAGTCCCATGCAAGTACCTGCATGTAGATTTGTGCCAATTTGCAATTGAAGGGATGATCGCCGATTAGTTTTGCCTACGCTGATGTAAGGGCAGTTTGAACTAGCTTTTTATCAGAACTTACTCTTAAAACAGAATCCATATGGTCTCTGCCTGACTAGCACTCTGCCTCCTTCAAAATATTCATATTTAGATGCGTTTGATTGCGATGCATTTCCAGACCAACGCGTCTTGTGCACGTTTCTTTTAATATATCAATCACTCAATGTTCAGGGATTGGCTAAATAATTGGCCGGAGGCGGAGGGCTCCGGTTAGATGGAGTCTATGTGCGCTCTGTTTGAAGAGTAATATCACATTTTTACAATCTGCCCCCTACTGTGCATTTCAAGATGTTTCTGGGGGAGCATAATGGCCACCCTATCAGCCCCTTTAATCAGAATGATATGTTGGGTTTGCTGTCTCTTCCATGGATTTGGTCCCCTGCATCTCCATTCTCCAAATGCCAGCTAACCAAAACGTTGCTGTGCAAGACATAAGAGTAGTAATCAGTGAGTTTATGATTTGGATTGTGATATTAAAGATTTGAATAGGGGGTCACTGTTTGATAGGAGACATTGCTATTCAATATTTTTTAGACTTTTTTTCATTTTAACTTAAATGTTCACTTTTTTACAAATGTTTAACCAAGTTACTTTTATCATACAGCTTGCAGTTGCCTTAACCCCCCCCGCCCCCAACCCCGCCCTGTCGATCGGATCGTATTTTGGCAATCTAGGATTACCATGATTGGGCAATATGGAAATAGAGCCGATCGCCCAACCCTACTGCATTGCTCCACTTTCCATCTCCGAAGAAGCAGAGCCCCATTCCCATCCAATTATCAACACCTCCACTCTATATCCAGAACCATTCAATGGTCCTGACACACACACACACACACACACACACACACACACACACACACACACACACACACACACACACACACACACACACACACACACACACACACACACACACACACACACACTTTGACAGAAACTTGTGCTCATGTACAAATACAATCACACATCCACACATGTGCACGCACACACACACACACACACACACACACACAACACACACACACACACACAACAACACACACACACACACCACACACCATCACACAGACAAACTCATATGTACACTCACACACACCCACACGCACACACCCACCGACACACACTCCCACACCAACCCCTAAACAACACAACCCCCACACCCCCCACCACACACACACACACACACACCACACAACACACACACACCACACACACACACACACACACACACACACACACACACACACACACACACACACACACACACACACACACACACACACTCTCAGATTGTTATTATCCATTCTGTGGACGTAGCAGAAAAGACAACAGGCAGAGGAAATGTGAGAATAGTAAACATGCGCAGGAAGAGACTCGATGAGAATGTGAGATGCTCGCCCGCGTTGACAATGAAACATAACAGGCTTTAAGTACCGGTGTGGATATTGGAGGTGCTTCATGGTGTTGGTTGTGTGGGTGGGGGGGAGGGGTGCTGATCTTAATGGAAGCGCGGCATTTGAACATCTGAGTGCCCACCTGCACATGCCCTGACATATTCACAACATAGAGGATTTTCTATGCACTAAATGGAGAGGAACGGAGGGGGTGGGGGGAGAGGGAGGTGGAGGAGGAGAGTACAGGAGAGGGTGGCAGAGGAGGGGGGAGAGGGAGGTGGAGGAGAGTGCAGGAGAGGAGAGAGGGGAGGACAGTACAGGAGAGGAGAGAGGGGAGGAGAGTACAGGAGAGGGGAGGAGAAGAGGGGGAGAGGGGGGAGAAGAAAGTGGAGGAAAGTACAGGAGAGGAGAGGAGGGGGGAGAGGGAGCTGGAGGTGGAAGCGAGTACAGGAGAGGAGAGGAAAGGAGAGCGAGAAAATAGGCGAGGAGTTGAGAGAGAATATAAAAAGGAGTGGAGGGGAGAACACTGGGAGGAGGGGGAAGGAGAGGAGGAGAGTGAGAGAATAAGCAACGAGAGGAGAGGAAAGGAGAGCCTATGAACACATTTCTTAGAGTAGATCATTGCTAAAGTCCAGAGGTAACGGTGAAAGCATGAGTACAAAACCTCCAACTAAGCACCCTTCGTAAAACTACTTCAAGCTGTACTTTTACACTCGTTGTGGATTTTACTTTGGTCTTTTTCGCTTTTTTCGGACAAGGCCATGCAAGTGAGAGGGGCAAGCTAATCAATTCTTGTTTATATGTATGAGACATTTAACTTTAAGGGAGAAGGCTTTTAACAAGATGGTGTAGGTGTGCCTGCTTCCAGAGAACTGCCGGAGGCAGCGAACGTTTTTTCTGAAACCCCTTCGGATGACATTTCTGCCATTTGGCATTCCTGCCACAAGGAAGGTTCACAGCGGTTCTCAACATAGGCCAACTTACCCATATATCGTAATACCATACTGATTTAACGTATCCTTGCTGAAAATATTGTAATTTAGGGAATACATTTTGTAAAGGACACAATAACTGCCAAATGATAAACTGCTAATATCAAAATTGGAATGGGTACGTCTGTGTTTAGGATGTGTATTCTACACATGTTGGGGTCTTTATATATGCATGCAAGAACGTTTACAGTGTGGGGGTTTTGATGTGTGCTGGTGTTACCAAGCCGTATCTTAGGCTGCAAGTATCAGGATGGCGCCTCTGTGGGCGCGTAAAAACCAGAGGAGCGCATTGGTTGGACAGCTTAACGAGCGCCTTTAGAGGACCACGCAACCGGGAAGGAGAGAGCTGCAGGGCTCTGCACCATTCGCATTGCCCGGCGGGCTTTAGTATATCAAACAGGGCTTTAAAAATTGAACAGCAGATGGACCTGCCTGGAAATAACTGCCCGCATGTCACGCTATTCGACATTCCTCCAAATGGAGAAATTTACAAATATAAAAGGCTGTGCGTGTTTGACTTTCCCGTAGCCTACTATCCGAGTACACTGGGACATAATAAAACAAAACATGAACTAGAAAATTATAATCAAAGGAATATTAAAAAATATGAACAGACTGATTTCGTTTTTTTTTTTTTTAATAAAGGCCTATATAATTTGTCTTTGGTGCATGTTGTGGAACTAGATTCAAACGACCGCGGTCTTGCTTGCCTTTTCTTATTATTTTGGTTTACACTGGGGGATGCATTTGAAATCCCCCGCGTCGGTAAAACGCGGAGCGCACGCACGAACGTAAACGCACACTCACAAACACGTACACACACACACGCGCGCGCGTTCACACGCACTCACAGACGCGCGCAAACGCCTATATGGGACACGTGAGAATTGACAATGTCAATATTGTTGTTTTCCGGTTGATCGTCATAGACTATGATCCTCGGAAACTGAGTCAGACCAAAATAGTCCTACTGTAAACTGAAACCAATCATTCATGCCATGACAGCTGTTTTCCATATCTGATCTGCAGCACGCATGCACATCCATTAGTCCCCCTTCGTTCATAATGATTCTACGGCGAGCGCGTGATAGACACTTTGAATAAAAACCGTCCATTCAAGGGTTACATTCACACATAATATCCTCCAGTCCACATGCACGTGACGGAGCGCTAATGATTGTGAATGGGACGCTTCACTGATTCAAAAGAAGCGTGGCGCCAAAATATGGAAACATCACAGCTTCTACCTGCAGCGATGGATTTGATCTGGGGTCCTGGTAACCCTCCAGATCTAACCCATTTTATAATGTCCTTCATAATGTCAATACAGTGGATTTAACAACATATCGGACCATGAATAAACTTGTCCTTTTTTGTGAAACACTGTGGGGTCGTTACGAAAACACACACGCAGACACGCACGAACGAACGAACGCACGCGCGCGCGCGCACGCACACACACACACACACACACACACACACACACACACACACACACACACACACACACACACACACACACACACACACACACACACACACACACACACACACACACACACACACACACAGATAAGGACATAAATTGATAACATCCAAAATAAAATGGTTTATAAATTGTAATGGTTCCCAACAGGCCTATCCTATAGGCTACCTACCAGAATTCCTGAGCTTCCGGTTCCTGAACACACTGATAATGACCAGCGAGTTGCCCAAGACGTCGACGACGGTGGTAAAGATCAACACGCTGGCCAGAAGCGTGATGGCCCAGGCCGGGCGCGCTGCCCCCACCGGCCCCAGCAGTCTACCCCCGCCGCTCCCCTGTCCCAGGTCCGTGCGATTCCTGAGGAATGAAACATTGTCTGGCATTTCGAAAGAAAAAAGAACGTGGGAGTTGTTTGCGTTAATGTCCGCCGGACCCCTCATTCAAACTCCAACGTGGTGAATCGGACAGGAGGCGAGCATGCCCGATGGTGGCCAGACGGAATCGGGAACGTGTCAGCTTTTAACGTGACATCTACATAGATATCTCCTTCAGTGTAGTTGTCCGTGGCCGGGGACTGGCTGTGCGTTTCCTCTGGCCGGTCGTTGAACCCAAATCTTGGGGGGGTGCGCGCAGCATCAGATGGCTGTGAGCCGCAGCGGCTCTCCGCCAGTCGGTCCTGACAGCAACGCGGAGCGGGGAGATGCTGGCCCTGGACTTATGGTCCGTGTCGAGGCGGAGGGTGGAGACGGTGTGAGCCGCGCGCGGGGTCCATTCGATCTTCTGTGTGTCATTTGCATAGACACGCACCAGCTGATTTATCCACATGCATACGCGCACTGAGCGCTCAGTTTCCTCGTTCCTCTCAGAATCTCCCTGGCTCTCTTTCCCCTCCGTATTGTCCTCCAGCGTGGCGGGCTGTGAGCGAAACCCGAGTGCGTCTCCCCTCCTCCGGCAAAGTCTGGCGCCGCTTGAATTATTTGTAGTGATGATAGGGGAGCGAAAGAGCTCTTTCAGAACTGTCATTCAAGCCATTCCATTTACTGTCAAGGGCTCACGCGGCGTGCGTTTTTTTCGCCACTGATTTAAAGAGAAAAGACGCGTGGTTGGAGAGCCACAGAGTGTTATTATGGGCAGGGAGGAGAGACGTGCGGCTGGTGTGGTGGCCGTCTGTCTAGTTGTCTCAAGGTGAGCCGAGAACAGTCCTTCCAATGGCTCGTTTCACTTGAAAACAGTAAAGCTACGGTGCGTAACCGGCGCGTCACGGCTATTAACCATGTATTCAAGTCACGAATACGGGAGCGTTATCGTGCGTCTTCGCTCCCAGCTACACCACAAGGCCTATTGCGAGAACTGATGAGAGAGGGAAAAAAAGAAAAGCCATTGGTCATCATGCTCCGTGGTGGACAAGTCAAGTGGTATCTATATTATCTTGTCGTGAGGACCACATGCTTTCTCTCATCTACACAGATGCCTTTTTATCTTTCTATGAAGGTTAATGGCGCTACAAACTTTATGTCTGCCTAAGCCTTTCTATCTGCCTCTGGTTAGAATATACAGTTCTATGATACATTTCATGGATAGATGTGGTGTAGCTCCAGCTAGCCCAAGGGAGCAGCCCCACCAGCTCAACCATTAAAAGGGGACATGGCCTTTACGGGTTTTACCAGCATATGAACCAGAGGGGAGAGGGGGGATCATTCCTTACAGGTGTCTGTGGGAGTATTCTAGATGACCACACTGAATAATGAATTTTAAGCTATAGGCCTAATGGTGCGCCAAGATGGATAGGGGTTGTTTTTTTTTTCATTGCCATATTATATAATGAGAATGTGTCCTTCTATGGCACACAGACGCATCTATGGCATACGTTCAGGGCACACACACACACACACGCACGCACGCACAACACACACACACACACACACACACAACACACACACACACACACACCACCACACACACACACACACACACACACACACACACACACACACACACACACACACACACACACACACACACACACAAGATGACCTATAAGGTTGTATGCTGCACATTCAGTTTCCTGTTTGTAAAGAAATTATGTGCAGACGTGTCCTCCTCACTGGGCTGTTAATGCCTGAGCATGATTTCCTGTAAGCTAAGCTTATGTATCATGTTTTCTCTCTCCTCCCCTCTCACTCTCCCTCTCCCTCTCTTATTCTCTCTCTCTCTCTCTCTCTCTCTCCCTCTCTTTCTCTCTCTCGCATCAGGGCAGGGCTTCATCATTCCAGCACAGGTCATGGTTGCCTCTCTTATGCAACCCTAAATCTGAAAGACAGAGAGAGAGAGAGAGAGAGAGAGAGAGAGAGAGAGAGAGAGAGAGAGAGAGAGAGAGAGAGAGAGAGAGAGAGAGAGGTGGAGAGAGGGATGGAGAGAGATTGAGGGAGGAGAGAGATAGCGGGAGACAGAAAATGAGGCAGAGCAATAGAAGGGGGAGAGACAGAGAGAGAGATGGAGGGGGGAGAGTGGAAGATATAGACAGTGAGAGAGATCGAGGGAGAGAGAGAGAGAGAGAGATAGAGAGAGAGAGAAGAGAGAGAGAGAGAGGAGAGAGAGAGAGAGAGAGAGAGAGAGAGGTGGAGAGAGGGATGGAGAGAGATTGAGGGAGGAGAGAGATAGCGGGAGACAGAAAATGAGGCAGAGCAATAGAAGGGGGAGAGACAGAGAGAGAGATGGAGGGGGGAGAGTGGAAGATATAGACAGTGAGAGAGATCGAGGGGAGAGAGAGAGGGAGAGATAGAGAGAGAGAGTAAGGGAGAGTTTGTGAGCATTGGCCTGCTGTCTCCTTTGATGTCGGCTCTTCTGAGGACACACTGCCTAGTGAGTGTGCGTGTGCATGAGCGCGTGTGTCACAGCCTGATTTTGATGAGCAGCCATTGTCCCTAAACATTTTGTTTGTTATCCAACATCCGAAGCATGCGTGAGTGCCTTTCTGGCATTTTAACTTTTATATAGCCAAATACATGCATTTACCTTTGTCTCTGGATGTAAATTATCGCAGCCTTAATACTAATTTACTAATTCATTGCATTTAGTTGACCTTCACTTTGTAAAAAAACCACCACATCAATATTGTTTTTATTTCTTTATTTTTACAAAATGCTGCAGCAGAAAGTCATTCTTAGCAGTCAGTTTTCAAAAGTTAATATTGCCTCAATTCAGTGAAATCACAAACATTGACTGAGGCATTTGTTGGCCCAAGGACATTAAATGTTATTCCTCAGTACAACATCCAGTTTGAACCAAAGATAGCTGGATTTGTGCCTGCCTACACACCTACTGTAGTCTTTCTGTGTCTGTGTGTGTGTGTGAGTGTGTGTGCTTGCATGAGTGTGTATGTTTCTGTGTTGATGTGTCTGTGTGTATGTGCATGTGCGTGCCCACGTGTGTGTGTTTGTGTGTGTGTGTGAATGTGTGCATGTGTTTGTGATTGTGGAGTTTGTATGTCTTTTCTAGTTTGTTCCAGTGTTCAGTCATGGGAGAAATGGATGATGGCGTACACCATTGGCATGGCATCAACAGGAATATCTAGCACCATGCCACTCTCACTGTGTGAACGCGTGTGTGTGCATGCATGCGTATGTGTCTATGTGTATGTGTGTGTGTAATTTGTATGTCCTTACTAGTTGGGGACTGTGGAGATCCAGTACTCAGTCATGGGAGACATGGTCGATAGTGCATACCATTGGCATGGCATCAACAGGAATATCTAGCACCATGCCACCACTCTCTGGGTTTGTGTTTGCGTGTGTGTGTGTGTTGGCGTCTGTGCACTTTCAGGCTTTGTGTGTCTACTCATGCAATAAATTGTGTTGGCATTTAGCATGTACTAGAGATAGAAAGATAGATAGATTGTGTGTGTGTGTGTGTGTGTGCGTGTGTGTGTGTGTGTGTGTGTGTGTGTGTGTGTGTGTGTGTGTGTGTGTGTGTGTGTGTGTGTGTGTGTGTGTGTGTGTGTGTGTGTGTGTGTGTGTGTGTGTGTGTGTGTGTGTGTGTGTGTGTGTGTGTGTGTGTGTGTGCGTTCAAGTGTTGATGTGTGTGTGTGTGATTGTGGTCCACTGTCTCCCATTATTATGATGACATTTCCTTTTTGGCATACTCAAAATATTTGTGTCACTATTCCGTTGTGCCACTTGTTTAAATGTCACACAGGGTGGCACAGTCTGGCTTCCCGGCATCTTCTCTGTGTCAGATTTGCACAATAAAGCCACAAGACACAAGACTAAAGTGCAGTGAGAATAAATTAGGGTCAGAGACTCAATTGAAAAATAAAATCCAAGTACTATATCTGATACATCTTTTTCGTTGCTACTGCCATTGTGGTAGCACCCGACATACTGCAGATTTGAGCAATGGATGTGTGTGGCGCCTTTTTGTATTTTATGGTTTATAGTGGAGCTATAGTAGCTATTTTTCAAAGACAAGATAAAGTTCATCACACTGAAAGGAAGAGGCAAATCCGGGCCATTTTAGTAAGCAACCGATGAAAGGACAAATACGCATCACAGTCATAATAAATAGAACACACTAAAAAGGAAGCTGACCATTATCATGGGAGGCATACTGTATGTTCTCCCCCAAATCCAATATGGTGTGTGTCTGGACGATGGTCTGAGCAGCCTCACTTGGCCCCAGTCAGACTGATTGGACTTGTGGGCTGGGTTTGAGCAATCAGTGAGTACAGGTTGAGCGCGCAATCACCATACACACTCAGGAAGAGATCTCCTTCATGGCAACACGGTCACAGCAGGTCATGTATCATTGTCACACCACCGCCCCTGCAACCCTCTCCTCTGGAGGAGCCCAGGAAAGCCATCTAGGTGGCGTTTAGCCTTGTCTTGGACACAGTATGCTTCTCCTATCGGTGAAACCTCAGAGCTTAGCCCAAGAACAAACACACAAAAAACCCTCTCAACATGACAATCAAGTGTATTATGTCATGTTTTTATCTTGACTCCAGAACACCCAAGGGGATTTGACATCTGTATCCTTAAGACATCTGTAGCTCTTTAAATCAACATGAGCCATGAACACATTCTAGCTTAATGTTTGCGCAATAGATGATGTTAAAATAATTGCAAACCGTATACCTTCTGCTTGTTACGCCGAGCTCAATGAGCACTCAATTACAAAGTAGTAATAAAATGTGTCCAAGGGATCTATGGGACCCTAGTAAAAGCAATCTGCAATCCAGCACACTGGTTCACAGAAATGCTCACCTGTAACCCCCCCTTCCCCCCAACACACACACACACACACACACACACACACACACACACACACACACACACACACACACACACACACACACACACACACACACACACACACACACACACACACACACACACAGAAACTCAACACACACACACTAAACCTGTGGCTTGTAAACTCTGATTTGATTGCCACTGTGCTTCCCACTGCCCTCTCCTCATCTCCATTCGAGGCCACATGGATGATAGCGCTGATGGTTAATGAACCATTAGTCGCTTCGTATTCTGTTGTTCACAGGCTCCCAGGGTCCTCACACTTCAGGGGTGAGGTGTGACTCTGCATCCTTTGAGAAAGTGCTTCAGCAGTGGTGGTATCCAGTGGCAAGTCCACTGGGACTGACTCGTAACATGTCTGGTTTTTGTTCTCCCCAGTGTGGAATCCTGTGATAGAATATTGATTTGACGTATAAATCACAATGATAAGATGTGTCGGGATCCTAAGAAAGACGTGTCCCTTATGCCCATTCTCTTTTGTTTTTATCGCCAAGCTTGTCGTTCAACACTGTCATTCTCCCTTTTTTTTAATCTCCTTTCTCACCCCATGTCCAGGCTCGGCTTGTGGCCTGCAGCCCTGCAGCGTGTGCAATGTCTGGTACCTTGAAGGTGCAGGGTGCCTGGAGTGAAGTGTCATTTGTAGAAATGATTGTGTCACACAGTTGCTGGCCCACTGTCATGCTGCATACCAGGTGTGTGTGTGTGTGTGTGTGTGTGTGTGTGTGTGTGTGTGTGTGTGTGTGTGTGTGTGTGTGTGTGTGTGTGTGTGTGTGTGTGTGTGTGTGTGTGTGCCATGAAAACTCTCTCCACATGTCGCTCTGACAGAGGCACCATCTAGCTCCAACCAGGGCTCTCATTTATAACCGTTGCGTAGGCCTACGCACAAAACCGGGCTGAATGTGGCATACGTGACTTTCCACGCCAAGGTTGTGATCTATAATAAACTAACTGTACGGGAGAATGTGCACAGCCCTAAGCAAACACTGACCCATGCGTACGCATGGTTTGAAGGAAAAGGAGAATTGGCGACACAGACGGTGTGGTGTTGAACTGAAGTCAGACAGAAGAAATGTAGAGTGAGAAGAACGATTATGTTTCATCATCGCCCTTCATAAGTTTAATTTTAACCCGTATCATGCGTTAAATCTATGTAATCAGAATAATTAAAGTCAACTGCGTTTTTTCTCAGTTATAACTTCAGAAACATCTCCTTAGAATCTAAATGAAAAAGATTCTCTATCCCGTCACTCCATCCTGTCCACTGACGGCACGACTGCATGGAATAAAGCATCTGTCCAACATGTGTCAATAACATAATATTTTTATGTGACACTGTAAACACATAATCAAATGTCAATTAAATCCCAAGTGCGGAAAACCAAGCTACATACTCCTCATCACAATCGTTATATTATTGTCCGTTCCTCTTGATGCTTTTCATGACAAATCAGGCATTAAAAAGGAGTCAGACCACTTCTTTTTTAATTCTCGGACTGTGCGCTCCGTGCCACTGACAGAGTTCACTGCTGCAGCAACATTTTTCCACCCACTCTGCTTTTTGTTAGTGATCCCAATCCCATGATCGCCGAAAAAAACCACTTTTTGGGCCTCCACCGCAAAACTTGGCTTTTGGGCGTATGTACACATTTAGTAAAAATCCGAAATGAGACCCCAGGTCTACAGGAGGGTCATCCTATTGCATTGCCCCCGGCTGCAGTAATGAATTATATAGGGCCAAGGCAGCTGGGGTAATCATACATTTCCACAGGCTACCTTTGAATAGGAAACCAGCCCTTAATACATGGCTGGCAGCCTAAAAAATGACTAACCCTCCGGTCATGTCATGTCAATCTCCACTAGCACTCCGACCATAAAGTGTATAAACTATTACTACAACGATGTCACAGATCTATGTTTCCAAGCTGCTAATTATAATATTAACAATAATAATAATAATAATAATAATAATAATAATAAAATAATAATAAAAATATTACACTTTATTTGTATAGCACCTTTCATACACAGAATGCAGCTCAAAGTGTTTTACATTTTAAAAGATTCAACACAATCAGGAACATTTAACACAACACTAAAAGAAAAATTAAAAGGAAAAATAAAAAATAATAAGAATTACCCAACCCGTCCTCTGTTGCTAAAAGCTCTCATATATAGGTATGTTTTTAGATCTTTTTTAAAGATATCCGCTGTGCTCGCCGGCTTGATGCACAGAGGTAGGTTGTTCCATAAGCTTTGGTGCATAATGGAGAAAGGCAGCTTCTCCGCTTTGCTTGTTGAGCACTTTGGGTACAGTTAAAAGAATGGCATTTGAAGATCTAAGGTTCCTTTTCGGTTTATAGGATTTAAAAAGCTCAGAGATATACGAAGGTGCTATGCCATTTAGAGCTTTATAAGTAATCAACATAACCTTAAAATCAATTCTATAGGAGACGGGGAGCCAGTGCAATTTAGCCAACACAGGGGTGATGTGCTCTCCCTTCTTAGTCTTTGTTAAAAGTCTAGCAGCAGAGTTCTGCATGAGTTCTAATTTCTTAATATGTTTTTTTGGAAGACCAGTAAATAGTGTATTGCAGAAGTCTAACCTACTGGTGATAAATGCATGGATTTGTTTTACTGCGTCTTGTTGAGTTAAAAAGGGGCACACTTTGGCAATGTTTCTCAGGTGAAAATAAACTGTCTGGGTAACTTTACTAATGAGGGGCTTAAAGCTTAGTTCTGTATCTAAGATGACGCCTAGGCTTGTTACTTTTTGTTTGACCTGGTGTGCCAGGTTCCCAAGCTTACTAAGAATGGTGTCTCGCTTTGGTCCAATTTTGGTCCAACCAAAAGTACCTCTGTTGTGTCATCATTTAGCATTAAGAAGTTTTTGCTCATCCACTGATTAATGAAGGTTAGGCATGCCGTAAGAGAGGAAAGGCCATCTTGGTTGGTTGGCTCCGCAGAGAAATATTGTTGATTGTCATCTGCCTAGCTGTGGAAGTTTACATTATGTTGACTTATAATCTTTCCTAACGGAAGCATATATAGAAAAAGAGAAGAGGACCAAGACAGCTCCCCTGGGCCACATCAAATGGCAAGTCATGTTTTACAGATACATGATCTCCTAGACTAACGTAAAAATCTCTGCCAGTAATGTAGGTTTGAATCCAATTTAAAACATTTCCAGAGAGACGAACCCACTTTGCAAGGCGGTGAATAAGAATGTCATGACCAATGGTGTCGAATGCCGCACTCAGATCTAAGAGAATGAGGATTGAGACTTTGTTCAAGTCATTGGCAAGTCTGAGATCATTGACTATTTTTTCGTTTCTGTGCTGTGATGTGATCTATAACCTGATTGGAACTTTTCCAAAATACTATTTTCGGTGAGGAAGGTAGTTCGCTGATTACAGACAAATTTAAGTACTTTTCTTAGGAAACCTAGGTTTGATGTAGGCCTGTAATTACGGTATGGTCAAGATTTGACTTTTTAAGTAAAGGTTTCACAATAGCGGTTTTAAAAGCAGTTGGAAATATACCGGTTTCTAATGAGGTATTTATTATCTTGAGAATAAAGGGAACCAAGCTATCATACACATTTCTGAGGAATTAAGTAGGGACTGGGACCAAGGCACATGTTGAGGAGCCGGTCTGAGTTATAATTTTGCTAAACTCAGATTGAGTAATAGTCTGAAAAATCGTAATTCTGGGGGGCTGTTTCTGGGTGTAAAAACAGCCCCCCAGAATTGGGGGCTGTGTACTAATTAAACCACGGCGGGTCTGTAAACAGAAGTTCCACAATTGTCCCTTTCTACTCACCCTGATGTTTGCTGACTAGCCGATTGCGGATGCAGAGGGAGTTAAACTCGAAGAAGTAGTTTCATAGTAAGATTTATCTGTGCAATATCCATCTGTGCAATAGCCATCAACATCCACCAGAAAGTAAACCGCCAACATCCACCTAAAGTAAACGTGACACTCGTGAATCTGCCTCGCATCTATACTCAGCCGCGGGTCTATCTTCCAAAGTGCATCTAATATGTCTTTCAGGTCCCGTCCAATAACCATGTTATTAGTCAGATAATAAACCATTTTCTTTAATAGCTCCATGGTCCCAGGGTGGTTTCAAATAAAACTGCCCCTATGCGGGTTTGTGTTAGTATTCGTGTGGACACCTGAAGCGACGTTAGAGTTGCGTTGAAAGTTACAGGTTTTTTTTTAAATTATTTTTGAAGCTTTAAATACAGCCCCTTGGTCAATTTAATTACTAAATGTACGTTAAAAAGTATTTCTACTCAATCTAAAAGGTTAAATAACTACTATCTCCTCCTCAACTTGAATTTTTTTTTATACAGCGCGCAGGCTGGATGCGCGCAGGCTGGATGCGCGCAGGCTGGATGCGCGCAGGCTGGAAGCGCGCAGGCTGGATGCGCGCAGGCTGGATGCGCGCAGGCTGGATGCGCGCAGGCTGGATGCGCGCAGGCTGGATGCGCGCAGGCTGGATGCGCGCAGGCTGGATGCGCGCAGGCTGGATGCGCGCAGGCTGGATGCGCGCAGGCTGGATGCGCGCAGGCTTGATGCGCGCAGGCTTGATGTGCTCCACTTTTTTTGTGGAGAACCAGCGCCTTGAATATGTAGGTACTACAGCGTTTGTACAGCTTGTTGCGTTTCCGCAATGAGTCCGTCTTTACGGAGATATTCCTGAAAGGCATCAAAGGAAAATGGAGGGGGAAAGATTGTTTTTCGCCATGTTACTTGGTTGCTATTTATGGGGCGCTCCAGTGTCTCCGCTCGGACGTCCCTGAGAGAGCATGGCCTCTTCCAAAACCTCTCTCTCGCCGCACAGCATCCGAAATGCCCTATGCATGGTTATGCAACCTAATCCCACCATAAGATGGTCAAGGTTGACCGGGACCTCTCGGCAGCAGACCGATTCAAAGGCAGTGTCCATGCTCAGGTAGCACCGACCCGCACACCAGTCACACCCACACGATCCGAAGGTGGAGCTGGAGCCTAAAATTGATCCCTCTCCACCGGGTGGCAGTCGGACACTACAGGCATGTCCCTCACAGGCTCAAACGCGTAACCAGCCATATTAAAATCACTATTTTCTGCCGTGGAGTGTAGAAGTCATTCGCGTGTCTGCAGCAACGACCTAGTCCTACCATGCCAGTGACGTCATCGGCGCTCCAATACTAAAAGACACATTTTCTTTTGTTGCTAAAACAAATAATGGTTATAACTAACACATTATCGATGTTGATTATTTTAGTTCAGTTCAACTTTAAGAACAATAATATATGTCACACTGCTCATTAGATTAACCTCTGTTAGTTGTTAAGGTTCATGATGTAATAAAAACATGACATTCTATACAGATGATATTATACTTGGTCTTAAACAGCAAGACAAATACATCTGATGCTACAAGGCAGTTTTGCAGGAGACTAGATATCATACTTGAAATCTGTCGAAACAAGGTTTATATCTGCTCTGCCTTTTTAATTTGTAGATGATAAAAGCTCAGTAGCAGAGCTTTCTCTTTGATCAAAGTTTTTTTTACCCTAATCCCTTGCTCTTCTCATTTCATAGTACCACGCTGTGAAATGAGATACACGAAGTACCTCAGCAAACAGGCATCTTGCAGCATTCTGTGTTCACTGTTTTCTGCAATGTGCACCTTGGGTTATATTCTCAGCCACTCCATAATGGTCACTTAACAGTCATTGGGAAGGCTTTTTGGTTTGAAACCTGTGGTGTGTGTTCATCAAAGCATTTTCTACTCTCATGGGAAACATGCGGAAGAAGAGGGCCTATTTTAGCAATAAGGACTGAAACAAGATCACAGCATGCTAGTGATCATCTTATACCCATGGTTTAAATGATGAAGTGGCACGAGGAACGTGCTATGGTTAACAATAATGGCAAGTGAAAAATGGCATAGGCTATGATATTCAAACACTTCTCATTTTGATCGCATGCTCTTTCTGTTACAACCCGTCATCATCAATCCAATCAACGATCAGAGATTAACCCCTTTGATTTGATAGAATAACAATGGGACAGACCATCTGGCTCCTGATTGGTTAACATTGCACTAATCTTCCATCAGAAACTGTAATAAAGTCTGTTTGACCAGTTGACTGTCCCTGATGTTCTGTTCTTGGACCATGAATGATGACGCTAAACGTGCCAAGGTCATCTCTCATTCAATGGCATAATCATAAGACAATTGCTTAGAGGTACATTAACAAGGGCAAGGGCCAAGGTTGATTTATTTCAGAATTAAAAGACGAGTCATAATCATGCAGCACGTGTCTCCTAAATATCTAAATGTTATTATTTTTGCACAAGTAACAGTGTATAACAACTATATGGTATGCGGGACTATGACACAAGTGATAAAGTTGTTGATGGAGAAGCAATTATTAACGCACAAATGCCACAACCTCAAAACGTGACTCTCAGTTTAGACTCACAACCAAAACGACTCACAGTTTCTCAATTAAGAACCTCCTTTGATCCAGCCCTTAATTTGAGACATGTTTCTGTTATTGTTTTCTACACCTTTTGATCGGGCAATTTGCCTTTGCTTTGCCATTTCATTGCTTTCCGGCCTCTTCCGAGTGTCAGCAAAACGTTGTCCCCCCCCCCCCCGCCCCTGTTTCCTACGGAGGAATCCCTTAGTGGTTTCCTATCACCTCTTCCGGATCGGCCCCTGGCGACCAATCACCGCCTGTGTTCTGTGTCAACCGCTATTTACAATTTGTGGCAAACAAACGGTAATTGAGATGATACTGTTACATCTCTGTCGACTACACCACTACCACCACCACCAAAGGTGCGAAATACACGCAAACTGGTCTAAACAGGACAATAGTTTGTAACAACCATGTGGCATGTGTGAAGGAGTAATCATGATGTGCTGTGAGATGCACTTCATAATAAGCAGCAATAACTGCTAAAAAATGAGTTGGAGGGATTTAATCACAGTTTAAAAAAATGCCTTCAATTGGATGGGTTTTGTTTGCCAATTAATAGTGTTTAAGCGGTTTCACTATGGGTAAGCTGCTGAATATTAGATAATGTATTCTTTATATTTTACCAAGTAGAAAGGCAGATATTACAATTTGTTATTTCTTCAGTTCAGGAATTTGAAAGCGCATGACTGAATGGGCTTTGCCTAATGGCATGATGAGCCCACTAGAATGCCACTGTGCACACTTTCTCACAGGTTCTGGACTGCAGAGCAGCAGGATAAATATTGAAGGTAATTACTCATTTCCGGCATATTTTCGCAGGGATTAGGGAAGAATGAAGTAGAAAATAATTTGTCAAAATGGTAAATAGAGGCTTCTGGAAAATATAAATGGGTATATTATCCATCTGTCTGACTGTCTGTGCATCTTTCTATCTCTCTCCCTCTCTCTGTCTCTGTTTATCCAGAACCATTTAGAGAGAGAATTGCGACATATACGTCCGCTCCAATGGGCCATGGTAAAAACTTTTTACCATGTTTCCCATGAGAGGAGAAAATGCTTTGATGAACACACACCACAAGTTTCAGTTAGATTATATATTTTCAAAATCCCCAAAATATAGAATGTTATCTTAATCAAATATGCAGGTACATTAAAGCGTAGGATTATCCCCACTCAATTAGACAATTTAGGCTTATTAATTGTAAACTCTGTTCTCTTAATGGCTTATCATCCAATGTTGTGGAATTAGAATGAAAGGCTTCTATAGTTGAATATAACAATGTGTGATTGTACAGTGGTGGATGGAGGTAGTGAATTGAGGATAATCACTAGTATAATACAACATTAGTAATAGGGCTGATTACATGATACAACACTATTGATGTGGATTTAAATAGCATATTTTAGACTTCTAAACCTTTCTATTATTAAGGTAATCTTGTCATTGTGTATTAGTATCCAACTGCACCCAGTGCTGGAGCAGTGACACCGCAGTTGAGGAGTGCTGGAGTTATGATTTTCAGACCCAAAACAGCTGAATGTATTCTCAAGGCCGTTGACTTCCCACACACAATCGGTTTTGCCTATCTTTTGTCCAGCATTTCAATAAATCAGACAAAATTCCCGATGGCATTGTTTGTTTGTAAAAAAATAAATAGTAAATGGAATGTTTGAGTATGATAACCGCACATATTTTTTGTCATTGTTGTCATTGTGTTTTTTGTTATTTTTTGTCTTTGATTATTTAGACTGCTCCTGCCAATTTGAGCCAATCCTTTGTTTCTCTTCCCTGCGTTGGTGGGGAGGAGTACATCCGGTTTCTCAGAGTGATTGGAGCATCAGAAATCCTAGAAAACCGTGAGGGGGACTGTATACAGGTTAACACTGAGGAAAGGGCACAAGCTGCTTGACATGTTCTTTATTTTGCTGATTTGATTTATATTATAAATTGCGGCAAAATGGTGAATAGTAGGAAGACAAGCTATGCACATATATATATATATATATATATATATATATATATATATGAATATATATGAATGTTTCCCGTGATTTAATGATTTCTGCAAATCGGAAATAGGTATTTCTGCCTTTTGCAAGCACAAAGTGGAACATAAAGTTGTTTTGAATTTGAATAAATAATATGTTTAAATAAATGAGTGTAGGGTGCCGAAGAATTTTTTACAGAAAGATGCATTAAATTCCATTTATTTGCATTGGTTTTCCTAAAACATCCCACTCAACACCATCATGCTGCTGCTCTCAAGTTGAATCATTAGCCATAGTTTCCTGCATATTTTCTTCTGTCCTATCTGAAAGTCATGAAGATTAAATTAGTTATCAGGATTACGTATGCCTTTAGGTACCATGGGATTACTGATTCCACCAAGAAATGGTCGAAAAACTAAACTAAATTGAATTTTGAAGCATTCCTTCTCTTCCCTCTAAATATATGAATACACATCAATATGTGATTGCTCTTGACCATCATGCAGGTTTAGGAGAATAATTAAAGATCGAATAATTTAAAGCAATAAAGAGCAACATGCTCTATAACCAGGGCGATGTCAATTATGTAAATGAGGCAGGTGGCTAAATCTCAAGAATTAGAAGACTGAAATATTGTAAATCAATGCATTTATTGACTCGCAATTACCAGTTCTGTCTCTATATTTACGCTTTCTAATCAGACTCCCGCCAACCACTTCAGGGAACTCTGAAGTCTCGATGAACTGCGTGACTATCAGGTAATTTGAACATCCATTGTTGTAACTCGCTCTCTAAGTAGCTCTATGTATATATACTGTATATCTATCTCTCTATAACTGTCTGCATGTTAGTCAGTCACTATCTCTAAAGAATGCTGTGCAATGATGTGTGTGTGGGGTTGGTTTTGGGGCAGTGCATTAAAAAAAAAACATTTCCTGACCCTAAATGGGTTCATTCCACATTAAGTGAAGGGAAGAAAATGGATAAAGGATCTACCTTTTCCCTTAAATTCCTTTACCTCTCACTCTTCAGGGTCTCTTCAGGGATCACTGCTGCAGTCTCTCTGACCTCACCTCCTCCATGATGTTTGTAAATGACAGCCGTGATGACTGACAGAGCCAGAGTCCCTTCCTCAGTTCTCAGGACAAAGGCCAAGGCTCACCAAGGGCTAGAGCCCGCCGTGCTAAGCTGTGACACTAACTCCCTCTGCGTGTGAGTGTGTGTGTGTGTGTGTGTGTGTGTGTGTGTGTGTGTGTGTGTGTGTGTGTGTGTGTGTGTGTGTGTGTGTGTGTGTGTGTGTGTGTGTGTGTGTGTGTGTGTGTGTGTGTGTATTAGTGTTTGAGCTCATCCATTGGGGAGAGTCTTCTTTAGCGTGGAGTGGATAAACAAGTGTCATGTATTATAGAAGAAAGAGAGACAGGTGCGTGACCTTGCAAGGATGAGATGAGTGAGGCCCTGGTGGGTGGTGGGGGG
>OLKM01000126.1:136409-216409 GCA_900291075.1 Melanogrammus aeglefinus | reverse complement strand
GTTGTTCATAGTTGACTCTAAACCTCTTGGTTCATCTTGTCTGTGTTTTTGCTGTTTATTTTTCTCTATCAGAGCGAATATATTGGAAAAAGGTTTAAACTTTACCCATACGTCTCCATTTTGGATGCTTCAATTCTGATGTAGTTGTTTTATAGTGTTGCAATTTTCAAAGAAGTAGTTTTTATTGATTCCTCATTTGCATGCAGTAAAAAGTGAAGTGGAAATAAACAAGTGCCAGAGTAAAAAAAAAAAAGTAAGGTAATGGTAATAAGTAAAGGTAATGCTGAGCTTCAAAAACGATTTAATCAACGCGACAACCATTTCAAATATTGGAGTACACTCACTTTAGTGTGTAATGAAATGAAGTCTTCAGGCTGGGATGTCCTTACATCCTAAGAATTGGTGTAAACTATACCAGTTCAGATCTAAAAGTAAAGTATGTATAATATGTCAGATATTATATAAATATCGTGGATATATACTGTAAGTAGCAATTGTTAGCTAACATGCCTGCCATAAGAATATGAGCAATAGTTATAATGACAGGGCTGTGCATCTGTAATGTTTGGTTGTTTGTGGGCTCCAAAGTGACCAAACATTTATTAATGCAGCATTAAGATCCATGAGTTAACAAAATAAAATGAAAATATGCTTGACAAAAACACGCCTCCTCTCAACAGCAACTAATCAAAGGGACAACCATTTAAATTATTGGAGTACAGTTGCTTTAGTGAGCAAATCCGCATCACCATGCTTTGTGCCAATTACACAAGGATTTAGTGTGTGGTGCAATGAAGGCTTTAGGCCTGAAATGTAGAACTCTGGTGAAAGCGATGAAAACGAGGTGACTCCACATCTATGAGAGGAGGCAAACTTGCACTGTTCCCTGTGAACACACACAACAGACCGACGCAGACAGAAGACAGAGTTAGACAAAAAAAAAATTAGAGTAGTTATCTATGCAGCTTGCAATCAATGTAGTCAAAATATAAAATGCTTTGTTAGATTCATCTCATTGGCTATTCTAAAGAAACGGAGGAAGCAAAAAATTAGGATGTATTGTGTTTGATAGTAGCATAAATTCAGCAAACACAAACTTAATAAATATGTTGGTCACATACTGACAGAAATGGTACCACAGGCTCTGTGGTTAAACTTCAGGTTCTGGGGCTGCTGTTTAATCCACATCTCACCTTGTCTTTGCAGGGAGAGGCTGAAAGGGATCAGAGGTAGACAATACGTGAGCTGTGAACTTGGTAATGAATTCATTGAGGTTATCTATAAATGGTAAATTAATAAACCATAACTTGTCAACAATTGTACTTTAGCATAACACGTCAGCAGAGTTGACAAATACTCACAGCCAAAGATAAAAGTAAACAAAAAATGTAGCTTTAACATATTGAATGTCAATCATGATTAACAAAAAGAAAAAAGATTGTGTACAGACTAAATATTATAAGATAATTAACCTACTTAAAAAAGGTCCAGCAGGTTTTAGGGTCAGCTTTGCTTGAATGGGGAGCTTCGTGGATTGAACTGCTGTAAAGTTGCCCATTGCATTTCAGAAACCCCTTATTTGCGAACGCGACACAGAGGATGCCATTGTTGTTGACTTTGTTTCCATACTTCCGGTTAGCTTGGTCTGTAGCAGACCTGCGGATCCCGGAGCCCCGTTGGTTGTCCCGTCCACTTTAGGATCATAGTATGATAGAGAGAAAACTGGACTTTGATAGGGCAGAGTAGAATACCGGCAGCCAGAATACCAAGTGCCAGTATGCAAGAGAAAGTGCCAGTATGCCAAAGGGTAAAATGTAGAAGTGCCGGTACTGTGTACTGGTGAGTACCAGCCCACTTCGAGCACTGGTCTACTGAGGTTTTAACATTCATTGTCAGACAATATTTCATTGTTGCTATTTTTTCTATTTGAGGCTTTCTCGCTCTAGGTCTCCCTCCGTGATCCGCTGCCCATGTGGTTGAGTTCTTTAATATCTTCTTTCTCTTTCCAAGACAGAGGAAGAATAACCACTTCCTATTTGCATTGTCCTAATAAGAAGGGAGTGCCTGAACTATGACCAGCTTCTTCTGCTGTGGGCGATTCAGACCGAAAGGACTCATCCTAATGGGCAAACGGCTGGTTATCGCCATTCAAGGCCGGGGGAGGGTGGGGGGGGGGGGGGAGGGGGTTGGTAGCGAAGGTGGCAATTGGCTAACAATCAGTGCTTGTTTGGTTCAGTATGCACATCTCGAGAGAGAGATCAAGAGAGACAAAGAGACAGAGAGAGAGAAGAGAGAGAGAGAGAGAGAGAGAGAGAGAGAGAGAGAGAGAGAGAGAGAGAGAGAGAGAGAGAGAGAGAGAGAGAGAGAGAGAGAGATGGCACAAATAGGAGACTTTGACTCTCAGGTAATTGACCGTGGGCTAAGCTTGTTACGTGTGCTCACATTAAACAATTGGAAATGCAGCTTTAAAAGGCCATTCCATACACAGTGTTTTCTTTATGGGCTGCTGGTGAATATGCAAAGGCCAGTCAGTTCACTTAGATTATAAGTAATGTTAACTTTAAGTATAAAGCATACAAGATAAGTATTGTTCCAAATGTTAAACACTATTGATATTAGCTGGCTTTCCTTGGTCAAAAAGTGCCTGGACTCTGAGGGACATTTACCTGTGTTCCTCATTCATACGTTATGAAAGATTAACCCCCAGGCCCCTCATTTACGTATAAGTGGCCCCTCAAAGACGGCGGACTCACGTCACGGTGAGAGGAAACGCCCTCCTATGGCTTCTCGTCTGTGGCTTTAGAATGTATATATTCTGTAGGCTTCAAGTTAGAGTTAAGTTAACTAATCCATACCGTGGTTAAAATCAGACACTACCAGCTTCAGGATTATGACTGTATATGCCACAGACAACTAAAGTGGCATTGTTAACAATTAAAAATGTAGTGATCATTCAACCCCAGTCCTTCTCGACCTCTCGCAATTTGACCATGGTTTTTATCCATGATGCTACTTCCCTTTGTTCAAATCCCATTAAGCAAATCATCTTTTAACGTCAGTATTTCTGCGTCACACACTATGCTGTCATGGCAACCAATATTCTTTGAAATACATATCTTTTACCATAAAACTAAAAAAAATCCATACACTTTTCTTAAAACTTTCATGTGGGACTTGGTGGTTGGACTGATATGCTTTACAGAACAGACCAATCAGAACTCCTGATAGTGACAACTTCACAGTGCTGATTAACATGTGATGAAGCCAGTTTTGCAGGATGAAGGTGAACCATGTGCTGCCCACAGTCCCTCGGAGATGGAGATGAGTCGTGTTGGGGAAGGTACAAGATCAAACCAGAAGCCAAAGGGACAATAATATTGTAGCAATTGCCAAACTCCCTCTGGATGGCTTTTACAGGGTTCATCCATAACAAGGACACAGGGTGGAGATGTTGGACTGGTTTATTTTATAGTTTGAATAATGATACACAGCAGGTATAACATGCTGCCATGCGGGGGATCTCATGGAGTGTGTGTGGTGATGGTTGGTTGAACCTGTGAACATTGATTCTGCAATGCACAACAGGTGTGCAGCCTCAACCAACCCCATTGTCCGATCAGTCTGACTAGGGCCAGGTGAGGCTGCTTAAACCAGCCATCATCCACACACACTCACAGCCAGGTCCCCATCCCTCCTACTGTCTTCACATTTCGTTGTGAAGAACTGGACATTTTTGAAGAGCCAAAAGGAAAAGAATGCCAAATAAGGCTTTTTGAAATCTTTCTTATCATAATAACAGTTTCCAAGATATGAATTTCTTGGTAACTGTTGGGGTCACGTTAAAGTGTAATTCTAGCAAACAATTTGACCAAGGGTATTTATTTTGGCATGTAGTATACGTATTAAATAAGCTCTCCAAATATTCTTTTCTTTAAAAATCGAGTATAGAGTTTGCCCGTCTCTATGTTTGGCTTCCATGTAATTGGTTAGGAGCACCTCGAATGCTTCTAAATCTGCACTTTTTAACCCCAATATTGCTCATATTATGGTGTTTTCCCAACAAGTAAACATAGTATATGAGTTCCAGAAAACGTGTTTTTGAAGCTGTTTGCTGGAAATAGCAGTTAGGAAAAAAAATCTCACCTACCGCTTTTCCCCTCTGTTTCAGTCCCTTCAGAATGCGCTGTTTCTGGTGTCTGTAGCTTAAATGCAAATGAGCTGCTACCCATTGACAAATGAGCTGTCGGAGTGAACCACAATATGGAGGAGAAGTGATTGTTGGTGTTTGCGGACTCCTGGGCCCCGTTTCCCGAAAGCATTGTGGTCCGTGAAGTGCATCGTAAGAAGCATCGTGCAGTTTTCACACCGTTTCCCGAAAGCATCGTTGGTAACGAACGTCGTGAAATCACTCGTAGCTAATGAGGACTCCAAGGGTAATCGTAGAGTGCTAAGAGTATCGTTAGCCTACCATAGCCTCAGTGGCGTCACCAGCAGTCATTCCATGTGTTGGATGCGATTTAATAAAACACATTCAATACCACGGAATGCCCAGCTGGCGCAATTTCACAATATCCTCAAAACAGGGGTAACGACGATATAATACTCATAGACTACTGTTAGATTTAAACGGCAAAGATAAAGTCATGTTAGAGCTCAACAACAACATAATTTATTGCAGCAATTTAAAATTCCAAAAATACATGCCAAGCCGAAATGTAGCGCTCAAACGCCACGTCACAAGGCATATAATAAAACCAAATGATTCCATTGCTCTTGTGTGGGAGGTTGCTTTCGAGCTGCACTTGCTGTCTCCCTCTGATTAATTCAGCCTTCTTGCTTAAAATGTCCTCATATTGATCAATAACAGAAGACATACTGTACAGGAATCATGCTGAGACCAGCGGGTGTCGGAGAATTTCTGCAAGCGTTTTTTGTTGTGATGGTTTGCCATAAAGCACTGTAGGCGCTTCGGTGAGGCTGTGATGAGGTTCATTATTTATTGGACCGTGTCTAGACAGTTAGAAACATCCCTGACCTTAGTGGAGTGCACCATCGCCAAGTTGAGAGCGTGGTTTCTTCAGTGAACGTAGACTGCTGCGGGAAACTGTGCTGCGATGCATGCCTGAATGTGACGCGCTTTCCCGCTTACATTACCAGCACCATCATAAGGCATTTTGTCATGGCAATTTCTGTATAAGATTTTGCATCTAAGACAGATGAGATATTTAGATGTAAAAAGCCCACAATACTCGTTGGCAATTGATGGTCATATATATTTGTAATAAAAGTACGAACAAAGATGTAGTGTTTGCGACACTGCCGTATATGGTATTCACCCCCAAGAAGAACACTCAATATCAAGTTTACATGTTCAAAAAGGCAATGCAACTTCCAGGCGAAAATCTGGACACATACTGCACTAGACTACACATGCTTGCAAAGAACTGTGAATTTGCTGACACTGACAAAAAGATCAAAGCACAGCTGACTCAAAGCTGCACTTCAACCAGGCTGCGACCGACGCGCGCTGAGAGAGCCTGACAAGGATTTAGATGACCTTCTTGACCATGGTAGGTCGCTAGAACTGTCCGAGCAGCAAGCAGTGGGCATGGAACAGACAGCTACTGCATCAGTGAATGTAATCCAGCAGAAGAGGCGGCCCAGCCAATACACTGGGAGAGACAAGCCCAACAATAATTGCAGGAACTGTGGAGGACAATATCCACATGAAGGAGACTGCCCACCACGGGGCAAGGACTGCAAAGCATGCGGTAAAATGAATCACTTGGCTCGACAATGCAGATCTAGGCAACAAGGATCAAACAAATGGCTTGAACCAAAAGACGCAGACAGAGAGAAAGTTAAACAACACAGACGCAAAGTGTACAATGTGACCAGCACAGAGCAAAATGATGATTATAACTTGCAGCGATGAGAAATATATGTTTGTAATAAACAGCAACAGTGACAATATGCAGCCACAGACACGCATCAAACTCAACGATACCAAGATATCAGCATTCATAGACTCTGGATCTGCAGTGAATAGACTCTGGAGCTGCAGTGGTTCTGTTTTCAACACAATGACTCCGTGCCCAGAGCTCACCACGGTCAGCGTAAAAATATATCCTTATGGATGCACCAACCCACTGCCCATATCTGGAGCATTCAACTGTGACATAGAGGCAGGGAACAAAAAGACTAAGGGCATGTTCTACATGCTGGAGGGTGATGGCTGCTCTCTGTTAAGCTACAAAACAGCTGATGAGCTTGGTCGAATTAAAATAGTCAACAGGGTCTCCTCCACAAGCGGCAGAACAGTTGCAGACGAGCTGGTGGACAGTTATCCAGAGCTCTTCCAGGGAATAGGCAACAAAGACTTTCAAGTCAAGCTACACATCAACAAATATGTGCAGCCTACCTGTCAGGCACACAGAAGGGTGCCATTTCACATCCAAAGAATTCGAACACAAACTGATGAAACTCGAGAATGATGACATCATAGAGACAGTCACAGGCCCCACACAATGGGTCTTCCCAATTGTGAAGCCTCCCAAACCAAAAGACCCAGATAAAGTGAGGATCTGCGTCGACATGAGACAAGCCAACACCGCCATACAGCGCGAACGCCACATCACACCCAACATGGATGACGTCATCCATGAGCTCAACGGCGCAACCGTCTTCTCCAAGCTGGACCTGACTGCCGGGTATCATCAGTTAGAGCTCCACCCGGCCAGCAGGTACATCACAACCGTCACCACACACCAAGGTCTGAGGCGATACAAACGCCTGAACTTTGGAATATCATCTGCAGCGGGGGTGTTCCAGAAGGCAATATGCTAGACATCACAAGGGATCAGCGGTGTCAAAAATTTGAGTGACGACATCATCATCCACGGCAAGACACAGGCTGAACACAATGACACCCTCAGAGCAGTGTTCCAGAGACTGAGAGAGAGAGGTCTCACACTCAATCCAAAAAAGTGTGAGTTTGACAAATCCAATCTTGAATTCTTCGGGTTCAGTTTCTCAGCAGACGGAATCTCAGCAGACCCCAAAAAGGTCACCGCCATCAAGCAGGCCAACAACCTACAGGACCCGTCAGAGGTAAGAAGCCTTCTCGGCATGGCAAACTACTGCGCACGATTCATACCAGACTTTTCCACCGTCTCCGCACCAGTACGCAAGCTCACAAAAAAAGACACGCAATGGAGCTGGGGACCGGAGCACACTGCTGCGCTACAGACAATCAAGGCCAGCCTCACCAGTGACACAGTTATGGCATACTTTGATCCAGCAATCTAAGTACACAGAGTTGATCATGGATGCCAGCCCGGTAGGCCTAGCCACCATTCTTTATCAAATGGACAAAAAAGGTGTGAGGCACATCATAGCATATGCCAGTCGTGCTCTGAGTGACGTGGAAAGACGTTACTCACAGACTGAATGGGAAGCATTGGCCATCGTGTGGAGTTGTGAACATTTCCACTTGTATACTGTATCTATGGAAACCCCTTCACCTTGGTCACAGACCACAAGGCCCTCGAAGTGATCTGGAGTAACCCAAAATCAAAACCACCAGAGAGAATCGAGAGATGGGGACTGAGACTCCAGCCCTACAACTTTCGCGTGGAGTACCGGAAAGGAGCAGAGAACCCCGCCGACTACATGTCACGTCACCCCATCCAGACACCAATGGGAGAAACTACAAGAGCAGGGAAGGTAGCAGAAGTATATGTGAACTTCATCACCCACCATGCTACACCCAAAGCAATGATCCTCGCTGAGATCAGAGATGAAACACTCAAGGACCCAAAATACAGGAGGTCGCTTCCTACATCAGACACAACACGTGGCACAGAATCACTGACAACACACAGCATGCTGCTACTCTGAAGAAGTTAATCCGAGTCAGCGAAGAGCTGAGCATGCTGCCCAGCAACCACATCATCCTCCGAGGCACGAGGATCAGCATCTCAGCATCCCTTGAACACAGTGTTGCATTTAGCCCATGAAGGACATCAGGCCATTGTTAAAACAAAGAAATTTCTCAGGTCAAAGGTATGGTTCCCCGACATCGCTCAGAAAGCAGAACAGACTGTAAAGAACTGTTTAGCATGTCAAGCAAACACACCCATAGCCCAGTCAGAGCCCCTGAGAATGTCAGATCTACCAGAAGCCCCTTGGCTTAATGTCAGTGTAGATTTACAGTATATGGCCCCCACCCTACTATAGGCATTAATGCCAAAACTCAGTCCCCAGGACTAAACTCCCGCTGCTCTGCGTGACAGTCATAATTTTTCTTCATACCCTGAGACACCTGCAACTTATCCCGTGCCATACCACCTGCCACGAACAAACGATGCCGAAACCCATTCACAAAATCAATCAGATTTTTTGGCGGCTCAGCATCCACCCAGTTGTCCTTTAACACAGCCAAAGGGCCCCTCACCACATGCCCAAAAACCAAGTCATTCGGACTGAAACCAGTACCCTCTTGTACAGCCTCTCTCGCAGCCAACATCAGCCATGGGAGCCCCTCTTCCCAGTCTCGATCCAGCTCAGTGCAATACGCACGCAGGAGAGACTTGAGAGTCTGATGAAATCTCTCCAACGCACCCTGACTCTGCGCGTGGTACGCCGATGACTGATTGTGCTTAATGCGCAAGGATCTCAACACTTGACCAAACATGTGGGAAGAAAATTTGACCCTTGGTCACTCTGAATAACCTTTGGGATACCAAAAACTTAAATGAACTGAGTCAGTGCCTTCACCACGGCTTTAGTTGTAATGGATCTCAGCGGGTATGCAGCCGGATACCTGGTACTTTGGCACATAACATTATTGCCAGATTTAGCTTCTCTGCACCAAAATGCCCACTCTTGTCGTGTGCCACTTTAAGGACCAGAGGCCTAAATTTAGTAGGTACAACCAACTGGTTAACAGCATCCCCCACACCGTCACCATCCAAAACAGCCCATTTCCGAAAGAGCAGTCCGCTACGCAAAAAGTACCCACTGGCTGCACCCTTTATCTCGGCAGCAGACAAAACACGACCAAATAATTCATTTAAAGAGGAATCACAGATTTGCTCCTGCAGCAACTCACTATGTGACACTGGGAAATCAGACAAAGACGGAGATTCAAAATCATTGTCACCAAGCTCCCCATCTGATAACTCAGGCTCAGCTTTTTTCATTGCATGTGTAACCACACAGGCTGAAAGAACCTCAGGTACCTCACTGGGACCCCCGTCAGAGACAGTATTAACCGGACAGAGCGTGACAACCGGTAAGGGAGGGGCCTCAGCCCAGAGGCAGCCGCCAGCCAAGCCGTTGCCCAAAATAAAATGAACCCCCTCAATAGGTAACGCCGGCCGCACTCCCACAGCTACCTCACCCTGCACAAGCTCACAATCCAGGACCACCTTATGCAAAGGCACGGGTAAAACATTCAACCCCATCCCTCGGCTGAGAATACAGTCCCCACTGTCCGTCTCCGCGGACAAAGGCAGCACAGACTCAATCATATAGGAATCATATGCCCCTGTGTCCCTCAAGATTGTAACCAGGACTTTAACATCGCTACCAACCAGCAACACAAAGCCACTTCTAATTGATAAGCAGCGTATGTGCTCCAGAAGCAATATGCTAGACATCACAAGGGAATCACATTGGAAAAATTCAGTCACGACATCATCACCACGGCAGACGCAGGCTGAACACAAGAACCCGCCGAGCGTGTTTAACATTAGAGAGGTTGCTCCCCCTATGTTTAGACCGCAACCCCGGACAATCAGCCTTCCAATGGCCCTTCTCACGACAACAGTTACAGCTTCTGCTGCTGGCAAAACTGCTCCGTGAGTGAGACTCAGCTCTAAACAGGCCAGATTTCCCGGAACGCATCTGGTCAGCCGCCGCAGCACCTCGTCTGTTCCCACCCCAGCCAGAATCATCGCGGCTGGTTGTGCGCTCATCTGCGGACACAGCCGCTTCTGTAGCAGAGGCAATCTTCCGTTTGTTGATATAGGTCGCAATCCGACCGGGTAGCGTATTCTTAAACTGCTCCAAAATGACTAACTCACACAAATCATCAAAAGTAGTGATATCAAGCGCACCCAACGTTTAAAATGGGTAGTTAAATCTCGAACAAATTCAACATAGGATTGGTCGTTTCTCTTTTCCCAAGCCCGAAAACGTTGGCGATATGCTTCAGGGACAAGCTCATAGGCCTGCAGCATGGGAGATATTATTTTAGAATAACCACATCTATCAGCCGCGCTCAAAGACGAATATGCCCCCTGCGCCTTACCTGTGAGGACACACTGGAGCAGCAGAGCACAGTCCTCCTCAGACCAGCCTCTCGTCGTGGAAACACGCTCAAACAGCACAAAAAACGAGTCAGGCTCCTTCTCATTAAACGGTGGCAACACCCGCAAGTTGTTTATGTCAAAGGGCCGCGCAGCGAACCCAGACCCCTGCCCCCTCTGACTCTCAGCAACCAGACGATAACCCTCCCGCTGGCGGATCATCTCCAGCTCATTTGTTTTTTAGCTTCCATTTCATGCTTCCATTTCTCATGTTCTAACTGCAGCAAGAGGAGCTCTTTTTGCTGCTCAAAAGTCAGCCCCTGAGTCTGAAAAGGCATGCCTACGGTAGGTGGAGAAGCTGGCACCGGACCAGACGTAAGAACTCCCAGTTCAACAAGTTTTAATCGCAAAGCAATTTTAATATCGTCTTTCCGCCTCCTATCTATCACGGCCACCGAATAATGATCAGACAGTTTAAGCAACTGCTCTTTAGTACACTTGTCCAAGGCCTCCTCTGACGGAGCCGCCATAAACGCTTCACATTCAGCCATCTCAACACCACCTGTTTACCACTAAGACCGAACAAAACACCTTTATGCCCTAACAGGACCAGCAAGACAGCAAAGTATCCCCATGCGCACTAAGAGGATCCCAGTTTGGAGTTTCGCCGCTATCTAAACATCAACCCCCTAACTAAACTCCCGACTAGTCTTCATGCAGCGGGCAGTGGTGGGTATTTACGCACTAGAGACCGCTGACCCGAGGAAACGACTAGCAAGCCAGCAGCTCTCCAGAAATCACGGACATGCTCCCAAGACAATGCTTCAACCACTATGCCGCCACAACACTACCACGACCCCCGCAACGAACCCAAAGGGAATGCCGCTATACCTACAAGGGGAAAACTCCGCACCACACTATGATCCGCACGCTGAGAACAAACACTTTCAACCGGCACTTTGTTACTGGCAAAAAAACTTAAGAGAGCGACTCTGATACTCACCCTGATCCGTCAGCCCACATGCACCGTGAACTCTCCCCTTAATTACTGAAAAAAACACTCGCAAAACGTGGAACAACCGTTTTACCCTCAAGGCAAACAAACAAAGGCACATGTGTGCCTGGACGTGTGCCACCACCGGCACCGCCCACAAAATCAGTACTAAAGGAGAACACCTGCAGGCAGGCCAAACAAACTCCAAACTCACGTCAAACAAATCTACACATATTCAACTATTTGAAAAGGACGAGCCCCCATTTTGTCATGACCCGGCTCAACGGCGATGACAAAAACGGGAGAGACGGTGCATAACTGATAGAAAATAAAGATTTATTTACATAACGTAACAACTTAACCAAAGTAACGCCAGTATGAGGTGTGTACATAGGCGTTGATTACGGGGGGGACGGGGGGGACATGTCCCCCCCACTATTTAAAATACGAATTTTGTCCCCCCCACTTTTAAAAATGCGACCGAAAAAAAACCAAAAAAAAAACCACATACTCAACCGAAACCGTCGAGTCTAAATCATGCGATAGGCGCGCACGAATACATCCTCACAGCATGCACAACAGCGGGCTGTGAGTGGAGCAAATGATGGGGCGGGATTCTGATCATCAGTATCTCTTGACAGCGTCCGCAGTCTCTCGGCGAGCCAATACAGTCCCCACTGTCCGTCTCCGCGGACAAAGGCAGCACAGACTCAATCATATAGGAATCATATGCCCCTGTGTCCCTCAAGATTGTAACCAGGACTTTAACATCGCTACCAACCAGCAACACAAAGCCACTTCTAATGAAATGAGCGTATGCCTCCAGAACATCCGGCTCACAGACAGAGGGAAACACATTGGAAACACAGCCACTTACCACCGGAGCAGCAGCCGCCCGGCGTACATTAGGTCGCCCCTGTCAGGCTTATTATATTTAACCGCTATTCGGATCAGCAGCAGCGCCGGCTTAACATTAGAGTTGCTCCCCCTATGTTTAGACTATTTCTCTGCTGATCAACGCTACGAATGATAACAAATACATTAGAAAAGTACACACTTTATTTTTTAACTAAATGTACACCACGGGATGCATCTGCAGACCACTGACACATAAATAAAGGTAAGACACAATGTTTATTGCCTAAGATTTGCTGGTGCTGTGGCGAGATCTTTTGTGTTTTTTATATTCAAGTGGTCGGCTGTTTTAACTTGCAATTGAGGAGTCAGTCTCTTGTTGACACAAAGTGACTGTTGGTCATTCTTGCTTTGCTTGAATTCTGGAATAATTGTGGGGAGTGCATGTGTTTTGGTCAGAATGCCTGAATGTGTGAATTGAGAACAGCCAGCTCATGATGTGATGCAGCGTTCAGCTGTGCAACAAATATTTTTTTCTTTTTCAATCTTGACGACTTTTGTAGTGCTGTGTGTAGCCACACGTTTGGCCCTTCTGAACTTAAACACACAGTTAATGGGTCATATGTCCGATGCTTTTTGGAAACGTTTTCTTCATAAAACCTGCCAGACAGATTTTGTATACATTTTATTCCTTAGTAATTAGGGTATGCCGTCTTTCAGAACCTTTCATTACCGGCGGCACTAAAGAGAGAAAAAAGAGTGCATCCTGAAAATGTACTTCCGAATGCGTCTCTGTCCCCACCACATTTCAAACCAAACTGACGCCCATGGGTGTGTATGTCAGTAGTTTCAGTCATGTAAATGTGGGTGTATTGATAATGCGATGTGGGGTGTTTTAGAGAAGGAATAAATTAAATTAAAAGCCAATGCAAACCAAAAAGTTGCGGACGCCTGCGAAGAGAGCCAAAAGAAGAGCGCCCAACAACAAGCAATCAGCTGCCCTTTATCCGGCTGGAGCACCGGGCCCAGGTGCTCCAGATCCAGCTGATGGCATCAGATGGCATCAGCTGATCACCTCGATGAAGGGTCATATGATGAAGTAGGCGGGGTCGTCACAAGAGTATCACTTAGTTATTATAGACGAGTACTCACGCTACCCTTTAGTTGAGAAAATAGGGTCTACTTCAGCTAACACATTTTTCCCAGTGTCTGATAAAGTGTTTTCTATGTTTGGTATACCCCAAGTGGTCAAATCTGATATTGGTCCACCATTCAACAGTGAACAGTTTTCCAAGTTTTCTGACTGCCTAGGTTTCCACCATCGGAAGATCACACCCCTCTGGCCTCAGGCCAACGCGACAGCAGAGCGTTTCATGCGCACACTCGGGTAAGCCATCTGAGTGTCAGAGACTGTGAACATCCCGTGGAAGCAGACACTCAACACATTCCTCACAGCACCACTGAAGTATCACAAGCCAAACTTGTACTATGGTACAAGATGCACACAAAGGTCCCCACACTCACCTCAACCATTGAAAAGAACATTGACCACACGATCAGAGACAGAGACAACACAGCTAAGGCCAAGATGAAGCGTGACTCAGACGCACGCCGTCACTCGAAACCACGCCCCCTCATTACTGGCAAGACAGTGCTTCACAAACAACCCAAGCACAACAAGCTTACCACAGCCTACAACAGTGAGCAACATACTGTTTCAAAAGTGAAGGGCTCGATGGTCACTGCGTCCAGAGCTGGACGTTCCATTACACGCAAATCTTTCTTCAAAAGGGTGAATCCAGAGATACAGGACGAAGATCCCAACGAAGAGGAGGATGGTGACACTGTTGCTGGTGCCTCACCAAGGCCACAAAGGTACCCCTCCAGAACCATACGACAGCACCCTCCGTACCTATGGGACTATTTGTGAGATGTTGGTCAAAGGCAATATGCCAACATAGTTCATATTGTTCTCAGTAGACATGACAGCTTGTTCTAATGCCTGTTCATACCGAATACACTTGCACTTATAATGCAGAGATTGTTATGCAAATGACTGGGAATGTTATAGCACAGGTTTAATACATGTATTTGACACTTGAAACATGTTGAATACCAGAGTATATGAGATATTTGAAACCAGAAATGCTATCCCGGAGTTAAAGCATCTGTACTGATAAATGGTTGTCCGCTCGTCTCATTCATATGGTAACCTACAACATCACAAAAGATACATCACAACATGCATCAACAAACAACAAAACAGGCATACAATACGAAAATCTGAGGCCGCAGATGGGAGTTCGCCCTGTGTCTTACTTCACTCTCTAAAGGTTTGCAAGGAGAAGTCCCCTGAGCGGCTAATGTCAGGAGTTCTTATACACTTAGATAGGGTTCTTGAGGGCAGCTGTCCCCCAATAACCAGATGGTATTCTATTGATTGAAGTTCCTCAGGATGTCATAAATAAGGGGTCGTGGCCATGCCATGTAACCAGGACTGTAGTCGTGATACGCAGATATACGCCGTATACCCACTAGGAACGCACCAGGATTTGCGTATACCCACTTAAAAATGTGCACAGATACTTATCAATCGTCTTGTGACAGATCTTTCACTTCTGTGTTTATTTTTCGCAAATACCGGTTGGGTAAAACTGCAATAAAATACTTTTAGCAGGGAAAGTTATCTCCTACATTCACCATTCATAAAATTCCCCCTGTGCGGTCGCACTCTGCCCTGTCTCTGTTACAAAGCGGGAAGCTGCCTCTGCATCTCTGCATGTTAGTTGTCGGGCCAAGCCCCTCCTTCTCGCGCTGTGATTAGCAACCCACACAAATTGAAAGTTAAACGCGGAAACAATTGGCATAACAGTTAAAACAACTGGATACAACGATAAAAAACATAACACAAACACTTAAAGAGTCCCAGGCTACATGCTACAATAACATTCAACGTTACAATATGAAAAGCAAACTCCACAATTTCAGTTTTTTAGTTAGTTTTAAGCCTGGCCCAAAATCTACTGCTGGCGCTTAAATTGACCCTGCAGCAGCAGATGCCACTACCAGAGCTACTGAGACTAGCAAAGACACAACAGAAAAGTGTGTGTGTGTGTGTGTGTGTGTGTGTGTGTGTGTGTGTGTGTGTGTGTGTGTGTGTGTGTGTGTGTGTGTGTGTGTGTGTGTGTGTGTGTGTGTGTGTGTGTGTGTGTGTGTGTGTGTGTGTGTGTGTGTGTGTGTGTGTGTGTGTGTGTGTGTGTGTGTGTGTGTGTGTGTGTGTGTGTGTCCAGTCTCCTCATATTAATGTGTAAACCACATTAAAACAATGTTTTAATCCCACTGTATATCTCCTTGTTACTTCTAGATGAGAACCCCTGGCCAGCCTTTCAGACTGGGTGTCAGGCTAGGGAATTTAAAAACAGGCATCCTTGGTTAGAGTGGAGGGAAAAAAAGTTAGGTAAATGTCAGCCGACATGCAGTTGGTATACACAATTGAAATTCATAAAGTTAATCACTATGCAAATGAGAGTATGGCTAATTCATGGTCATTTTTAAGGTGCAGTAATTTCAGACTTTTACACAATTAAATTACTGTATGGTATGTTAGATAACAACAGTAAGAGCTCAAATTAGAGCAATTGAAAGAGTGAAACATTAGTCTCCTTTCATCTCCTTCTCATGCACTGGTTAGCCATGGTAGTAAACAGTTCATAAAATTATTTTGAGTAGATTTTGACCTTGTTTAGCATGCGCTATTGCTACTATAGTTGTCCATATACAATGGACAACTTGTCATTTTTGTGTTCTATTTGTTCATAACTGCTATTAAAACTGATAAACCTATTCAGCTTTCCATGATTGTTGATAATCGTTATACACTTTAATCAGCGTTAATCTGCGTTGGTGAGTGGTGCGACACCCCATAAGCGCCACACACGTACACGTACCGGTGGGACGGGCTGGGAGGGAATCATCACAGTATTCCCACTACAATAAAATAGACTACACCACTGCATGTAACCCTTTGTTTCCAGACGCTCCCCAGGGGGTCGAGGAACAGGCCCAAACCAACAGAAGATAATACGGGAACAGATAGTGAGAACAGATTACAACACGAACTACAAAGGTTTACATTTTAGATGGCCCTGAAGGAGAGCAGGATGGCAAGAACATACACAGAATAGTAAACACAACCTAGGTTCATAAAGAAAAACGTAACAACATGTCGATTTTCCATCACAGTTTTTACACTGCCAAAGTTGCCGTCGTATGCACGTCGTTTTCGCGGCACGGTCCGCGTGTTTACACTGCCCGAAAAAAAATCTTAGCTATTCTCTGATTGGAGGGGGCTGGGGAAGTGGGATGTAATATTAAAATGTGCCTCAAATTTTTATGCGTGTGGGAGCACCAGAGACCCAAAATAGCAACCCAAATCCCAGGAAAAGGGTTGTTTTCATAATATGTCCCCTTTAAGTTAAATTTGTTGGCGCCTCTATTATATTATTTATAGTAGCAGGTAATCGACCTGTGTGGACAGACTTGAAAAACATTCTTATTTATAAACTCCCGGTACGCTAACTAAGCTGTTGATGCTTTGTTTTATGTGTCGGTACCCTAATCCTGCTACTGCAGAGGTTTGATGCCATTTTGAGCAATAGTAGTGGTGAAAAAAATGACGATTTGAAAGCGTTTGTGCTGCCCCTAACCGATAACATGGAAGTCCAACGTTGCGCAGAGCAAACTCTATACTCGATTTTCAATGAAAAAAGTGTGCATATTTGATGGGTATACATGCCAAAACAAAGACCCTGGTTCAATTTTCGCCGGAATTACACTTTAACTTATGGGGCCGGATCTTACATCCGGTGCAATTGACTTTCTACACTGACGCATGTGTTGTTGCTAGTTTGCAACTGGCGCAGAGCGTACTTTTAGCTCCTCCGCCACGCATCGGTAAATTAGGGAATGATCTTGCGCCCCAAGGGGCGGTTCGGCGAAAAGAGGATTTAGTTCTGGCACAAATGTTCCCTGGTGCTATTTCGCAGTTTCAGAAAACTACAACAAAAAAAAGTGTTTTTAAAAAAAAAAAAGAATTCAGTGGCGCGTTGTTCAGATGCTCTTTTAAGGGCGCATGCATAATGTTGCTTGTGTACCTTGCGTATACACTTTGCTTCTCTCATCTACCTAGCCACACATTCTTGGTAAATTATTTGTCAAGTTTTCTTTGCCAAAATTTAGGACTGAAATTTAGGACTGAAGTCGTGGAAGAAAACGCTATTCCATGTGTGAATTAGGCCATATTATTTGAGCAATTTGAAGTTTGAAATTCATGTGGTCATGCATCTGTCTCATCGGAGACTGTAAACGCTCTGTCAAAATATCAACTCGTCAGATTTAAATGAGCTCATGGCTCTTAAAGGGGATGGGAGATGGCACACTCATTGGTTTATTGCACGTTACGCCCAAACAACACCTACGGGTAATCAGGCTACTTCAGACCAATCCTTTTTAGATTTGTGCCGGGCACAAGAACCATTTATGCGGCAGTAAAATAGCAACATCGCCATAGAACCGCCCACAAAGCTACTTGCGCTTGGCGCTTTTCACTTGCGTTTCAGACCGTTAAAATAGGGCCCATGGTTTCCTTATTTCACTCAGACACAATCAACATCCATAGTGCAAAAGTACGATAGTACTACCTTTAATTAAACAAAATATATTCATCCATATCTCCATTTGCATTTCCTTGAATCATCGAGGAGTATCTTAGCCTGACATCGGCAGATCAATTTGCAAAAGCATATTCGTCTGGAAGCTCTCAGTACATTGTTTGATTTCCAAGGGACCTTGATGGGTACAGACCTAAATGCCATTGATAAACCTTCAACAAATCAGAGCAACGAAACGTGTGGCAGCCGTCCATAGGGCGCTCCTCTGAACCTCTGTGGCATTGCATCAAACCTACCCAATATTAGATCAACGGTTGTGTTTGGTCCGACACGGGCCAGGTCTACTGGCAATCTGTCTGAAAGGGAGAGGTGCCAGTCACATATGCCAAGGCAAATTGTTTCACATATTTGTCTGTTTCCAGGCTAGAATAATCTATTATTCTGCATTGAAACCAAATCAAACTCTCTGACCCCACTTTTAAGATGGTTTTCTCTTTTTGTTTTTTATTCTAGGGCACGTGATTGACTGATATGGTTACCCGGTAACCATATCAGTCAATGCGTTCAACCAGAGGGAGGCATCTGCAATGCAAACCAAGTGACATTGGGGTTTGCTCCTCCATTATGGAGTTAACAAGCGTTTGAGTGCGGTCAGTAGAGCAGCTCTATTTTATGCAGATCTAGTCCCTTGACTCCTCTCTGTTTCGGAGGGACCGGAGGGGGTTGGGGGGGGGGAGATGAAATGAAGAGGAGGAGGCGTGCTAATAGAGAGCGAGTGAGTGGTGGCGGAGCATGTCCCTCTTCTCGTGAAAGAGGCGCAGGCCAGCTCTGCCCCCCAGACAAGGGAAGCAGAGAGTGTGCCGGTCATCAGCCTTCACCGCCGAACAGAAAGGACACTCTGACCCTGAAAAGGGCCAGAACTCTGTAGCTACATTGAGGCTCATAAGCTCTCATTGCTGAGAGAAAAGGGAGGACAGATGCCATTCGAAGAGCCTTGTATACAGTGGAATGTGGGCGGGGACCACACCGACGGCTGCGTCATGGAGATTACCATGCTTGCATGCAGTCAGAATAAGTCAGAGCCTCAACGGCGTAGCCAACATGAAGTGGAACTTGTCTGCAAGTCAAAGATATTTGCAACATAAATAACTTCATTCCCCGCCCTCCCTAAAATCAGAAACACTTGTGGTCCTTCAGGTCATGTTGTTAACATAATATGGCAAATGTTTTTTTCTTCAGGGTCACGACACCCCAACTGTAAAATCCAAAGCTTTGCATGGATAGCTAATGAAGGACTTCTTCGCCAACATTCATGAAGTCATCTGTTGTTTTTAATGAATGAATCAATATGATAGCATTCACAGAAATGCTCCTTCTAAGGGCCAACATCTGAAACCTCTAATTTGTGTAGAAGGATGTGAATATTACTTGCTTTGCTGTTAAGATGATGGCTTATTTGCTGGTAAATCACTTTCATTGCTTCATTACAAATGCATGGTTTGTTTACAGCGGGGTAAAACATTTGCATAGGATTAACCTTGTCACTACCCTTGACAGCACAGTGTGTGAGCATGCATGTGAGTTGATGTTTCTGTGTTCATGTGTGTACGTGTGTGTATGGGTATCTGCGCGGATGCATGCGTGCGCACATGTGCGTAAACCCATGAGTGAGCATGTATGTTCCCTGCACAGATTACGGTGACCCTCTCGAAAAAGAAGAACGGTGGTGATGTTTAGTGACAGACGCTGAATCCACAATGTTAACCTCTAAATGCCACGACATGCTAGCTGCATAAATCAGGGGAGGACAAACAGTCCCAGGGAAACACCTTCTGCGGATGTGTTATTTGCCCACATATTAAAAACGACGGACCTCCATTCCTATGGTGGAGGAGGATGAAGGTTTGGGTGAAGAGGGAGACTGCTGTACAGACAGAGCAAAGCCAGAGCCCAACTTGGTGTTCAGCAGACTGATTAATGTGGATGTCATTTTGTTTTTGTCTAAAGTTTTCCAGAACACCAACAAAAACAAAATAAGTAACAAAATGAAATGGTTGTTGGTGGTATCACTTAACTCCTCTTGCCTGGCACGTTGCCTAGCAACACCATGGCTATGTCTTCTCAGAAAAAAAAAAAAAGGGAGTTGCTTCTCTTTCCCCTCCCAGGCAACGAGATGGTGGACTGAACCCTTATTGGCAATTCAAATTATTATTATTGTCTGTCACGAGAAGCACCTGGCTCGTCAGATGACAGAGGGGTATCGCCTCCACTCTCACCCCCCTCCACCCCTGCGTGTGAGAAATTAAATGACTAGACTAGGCTAACGATGCAGCCAATTCCACCTCCGTTTTATGAAGGAACACTAAGGGCATCTGAAGGCGCCTTCTATAGGTGACGTTACCCACTGCAACTCCCTCCAATAGGGAAGCATGAAAGTAAAGGATAAAACCCAAACAGAGTCAGTCTTTTTGTTTGCGAGTCGACGAACGCAGAAAGAAAAGAAAAGGAAAAAAAAGGAAAACTGACACAAAGGATAGTTGCCTTTGCACTTATTGCTTCACGCACACAGTTGTTGTGTTGTGGTTCTTTTGTGCTGGTGTGTTTGTGTTTGATAAAGGAAAACCAAGATAAACGAGGCAATGTTGGTATTTTACAGAAAGTGCATCGACTCTAACTTACGGACACAGACAGCGGGCTGTGTGGGCACCTGTGTGTCGCCCCTGCAGTCATCACCAGACAATCAGAGCCCCAGTTCTGCTACTTTGTCATCATCTCCACCTCGTGCACTTTGTTTTTTAAACCACCCCTGGGCCTTGAATGAGCACAAGCTCATTCAGGCGGACTCAGGTGCTTTGTCAGCCGCAGTTATATCAAATGCGCTTCTCACTACAAACACACACACACACACAAACTCCAATGATAACTAAAGACCTGTTCCGACGGCGCAAACCTCACTCCCCGAAGGCACAGATACCAGCACTCTGTATTACCTAAAAAGGCATGAAAGCGGATGAACTGAGCGGGTTTTTTCTATATCGGTTAAATGACATATCTTATTACAAGCGAGAGAGGGAGATGGGGAGAGGGAAAGAGGGAGAGTGAGGGTGAGAGTGAGAGAGGGGGTGAAGTTGGAGAGAGAGGGCAAGAGTGGGGGTGAGGGAGAGAGAGAGCGAGAGAGCGAGAGAGATGGAGAGAATGGGAAAGGGAGAGATGTGTGAACGTGAAGATGAGAGAGAGAGATAAAGTGAGAGAGAGAGCAAGAGAAAGAGATAGAGCGAGAGAGAAAAAACCAGAGTGAGACAGAGGGGTGAGAGATGGAGAGAGCAGAAAGTGTAAAGAAATCTATCAGCAGTAATACTGCTCACCACTGTAATAATGACAGAAGCAGGCGCCTGGCATGCCTCTAATGCGGCCCTTATTAATTGAATCTCACTTTAAATGTCAAGGAGAATTTCTGCCATCTGCAAG
The DNA here is from genome assembly GCA_900291075.1 of Melanogrammus aeglefinus. Classification (NCBI taxonomy): domain Eukaryota; kingdom Metazoa; phylum Chordata; class Actinopteri; order Gadiformes; family Gadidae; genus Melanogrammus; species Melanogrammus aeglefinus. Next base: position 195,110 of record OLKM01000126.1, on the reverse strand, counting down.
ACACGCTACACCCATGGTAGATTGAGCTCACTGACTTGCACACCATTACACACGTGACATTGAGATTCACACCATCATACACACACACACACACATAGATCAGTTGATGCCAAGGTCTGAGAGAGAGAGAGAGAGAGAGAGAGAGAGAGAGAGAGAGAGAGAGAGAGAGAGAGAGAGAGAGAGAGAGAGAAGAAGAGAGAGAGAGAGAGAGAGAGAGAGAGAGAGAGAGAGAGAGAGAGAGAGAGAGAGAGAGAGAGAGAGAGACAGACAGACAGACAGACAGACAGACAGACAGACAGACAGAACAGACAGACAGACAGACAGACAGACAGACAGACAGACAGACAGACAGACAGACAGACAGACAGACAGACAGACAGACAGACAGACAGAGGGCCCTATCTTGCATCCGGCGCAAGTGACTTAGGCCCCGTCCACACGAACCCGTTTTTTTTGAAACCGTGTGTTTCTCTACACGGTTTCGCAGTTCGTCCACACGTAACCGCAGTTGTCGGCTCCTGAAACCGGAGTTTTTTGTAACCGGAGTCCAGGGTGAACTTTTCGAAAACTCCGGTTTCAGCAGTCACGTGTGGACGGGAAAACCGCAGTTTTTTGGTTCCTTGTCGACATTGTTTGACGTCACACTGTGCGACGGTAAACAGTATAAGTAGTATCCATGGAGACCAACGTATCACTTGACTAATCATCAGATCATCAGATTATCATCTTGGGACTGACACGACCTCCCAATCCACATTTTCTTGAATTCTTCTTATTTAAATTCATGAGTAACTGTCCGTCCACACGAAGGAATCTGTCCGGCCTCGGTTCGCCATTGTTGTTTTTCCGGTATGAATTTTTCCAGCCTTGTGATTGGCTAAATGGCCTTCCTGTTTGGAGTGCTATCGCCACCTACTGCTTTGGAATGCACGTTTGAGGCGGATTTGCGGTCTCGTGTGGACGGAGTTATTTTTTATGAAACCGGTGGTGTGGACGCAAAAAATTTTTTAACCGCGGTTCATAAAAGTTCGGTTTCAAAAATACCCGGGTTCGTGTGGACAGGGCCTCAGTCACTGGCGCATGTGTCGTTGCTAGTTTACAACTGGCGCAGAGCGTTCTTTTGCCACCAGCGCCACTCGCCGGTAAATTAGGGAATGATCTTGCGCCCCAAGGGGCGGTTCGGCGGAAGGAGGAGGCGTGTTCTGGCGCAAACGGTATTTTGACGTTTCTGAAAACAATTGCGCTACTGACCAGGAAATACCTGTGCCGTGTTCCAATACCCGTACTGTCCGTACTTACTAGCCAAAATTTGAGTACACAGTACGTTCCAATTCAGATCCGGCGAAAAGAAGTACACTTCAAGGACCCGGATGTCGTACTCAAAACGGGCTAATCGTGAAGTGTGGATCGAAGGACACTCTCCGTACTCAACGGCAGCCATCTTAGCTACGTAGCGGAAGAGGCGGAGCCAGGCTGAGCGCTCAACTCGAAAAAATAATGGATACCGAAGTGACAGCGCCTGCAGCTGCGGCTGTCGCAATCGTCATTTCCGGTAAGTGCACCACAGAGTACTCGATTTGGAACAGCACTCACATCTGAAAAAATAGTGTACTCAAGTGAGTACGGATAGTGCAGAAAGTGTACTTCCTTTAAGTATACTCATGGAAGTACGGGTATTGGAACACGGCACTGGTTTAAAGTCAGTGGTGCGTTGTTCAGATGCTATTTTAAGGGCGCATGCATACATGCGCATGCGATGCTTACGGATTGCTTGTGCACCTCGCGCATACACTTTGCTTCTCTCATCTACACGGACAGCAGTTCCCATTTTTGCAAACCATACATAATTACAAGGACAATAAAATATTACCACACAAGGAAAATCATTGTGGTGTCCATAAAGATAAAATAATATAAAAATAATAATAATATATAAAAGAATATTTTGTCCTGCTGAAACAATTACGGCGATTTCCTCCCAAGCCGCTTTCACGGAAGCAATTTTGGGTGGGTTTCTCCCATCCCCATATAAAGCCAAGTCGCGTTCTTTGACTGCTCTGACAAGCACATCGGTATCTTCTGTGGTGAACCTTTCATTGCGTGCGCCTGGCAAACCCGCCATCATAATAGCAATCCGCCATGGAACATGCGCCGATCGTTCTTAAAGGGGATGCGAAAAAACGCTCTGATTGGTTCATTGCACGTTACGCCCAAACCACACCTACGGGTAATTAGGCTGCTTCAGACCAACCCTTTTGACACTTGCGCCGCGGCGGAAGTGTCATTTATCCGCCTGTAAAATAGCGATAGCGCCGTAGAACCGCCCACAAAGCTACTTGCGCTTTGCGCTTTCCCACTTGCGTTTCAGACCATTAAAATAGGGCCCAGAGACTCTATAACAAGCCTCTTACCCACAGAGAGTTACAACCAGTAAAGTGTCCCCTTAGCCAGCTTGTCCTGGGACTTCGTCCAACACACAACCAACAGGCAGGCAGAACCAAATTCAAAAAAAACTAAAGGGAAACTATTTAGCACATTGGAAAGAATCCACCAAAAAACGTAAATTGGCTTGCTTTTTGTCCCTTAACAGAGACTAAACCGCTGCAGAATACCTGACCACCATGACTGACCCAAAACGGAGGGAATCCTTGACCAGATACAGACTCAGCGAACACAGCCTGGCCATCGAGGAGGGGCGCCACAGACAGACCTGGCTCCCTAGAGAAGACAGACTGTTCTCCCAATGCACACAAAACCAGCTCGAAACAGCGCTGCACTTCCTGACTTTCTCTCAGTCATACGAAGACATCAGGAAAACACACTTCCCACGGACTAAAAAGGCATGCAAGGACTTTAAAGACACTCCAGATACTCACAAAAATACAACAATGTGCGATCACAGCACCAAGATTCGTCAACGTGATGAGAGAAGGACCTCAAACTCCATAAACAGACTCAGACTCTTTCTGTTTCTAGGAGGCACTGTAATTTTTAGTAGTACTTTTATAGTATAACATCTGATATGTGTATATATATATATATATCTTGTATTAAACATTTTATACTTATATTATACGACATACCTGACCTTTTTACCTGACCTTTTTATTTTATTGTTCATCTGTTTTGGCAATGCAAATATATAAGCTTTTTTCAATTGAATTGCATTAAATTGAGAGATACAGAGAGGGGGAGAGAGAGATTATTAATTAACAAATTCAAAGGAATGGCATTCAAATTGAGTAGACAAAGACCGAGGGGGAGAGAGAGATTATTAATTAACAAATTCAAAGGAATGGCATTCAATGTTTTAGACAAAAATCCTCATGCATCACACCAACCACCACTGACCATTGTTGGCCTGCCACTGGCCTTTTTTTGTGTGTGTGTGTGCATGCGTGTGTGTGTGTGTGTGTGTGTGTGTGTGTGTGTGTGTGCGTGCTGTGCGTGCGTGCGTGCGTGCGTGCGTGCGTGCGTGCGTGCGTGTACTTCAAAAACACTACCAACCGCTGAGGCGGATTGACCGCTCCTAGTGGGGGTGGATCCTGCTGAGGCACAGGTCTTTTTGTTTCAGTGAAGTCTTTTTAGAGAAACAGTATCCATCAAAAGCACGGGACATTAATTGTGGGAATTGGTTGGCAGATGCAGTGCTTAGAGCGTAATAACAAAAATACCAGCCACAATGGAGTCTGTCAGTGATAATTATTTGGCAGAACTTTCCCCAGAAAAACCTCTTGGTTCAACACAAGGCGTGTTTTGTAGATTAATGTCTCTCTGATAGGAGAAACCTTCCTCCTCTAATCCTATCATCCGCTACAGATTACTTTACAGTGAAGCATCCCCTGTCTTAACACCTCCAATGTATTTAACTCAACAATCCTGTAACTCTGTGGCTACAAACTGCATCCCCCCATCATATCCCTGGTCAAGTTCTGGTCGGGGGCTTAGTGGTGTTGCTTCAGGCTGAAACCCCAGCTCTGTCAGAAACCCAACTACGGACAGAACATGAGCCAAACAATGCTCTCAATTTAAAATAAAGTCACGGCAAGCATTGTTTTTCAAGATTCCTTAATGTTATAGGTCATACTTTAAATAGTGAGTGTTACAACGCATTGCTTAAAGCGAGCATGTGACTGAATCAATCTTTAAGGCGAGAAAGGTGTGCGTGTTTGTCCAAATTGGGACAGAAAATGAAATGGGATATGGACAAAACAACAAACAATGTTCCCGAGTACACTCGCGTTGAAAGCTCATGGTACGTGATACCCTGTAGCAATCAGGAATGCTTTGACAACAGCAGCTGCCGTACACACACGCATGGACACAAGCATGTACAAACACACACACACACACACACACACACACACACACACACACACACACACACACACACACACACACACACACACACACACACACACACACACACACACTGAGCATGACTGGAATCCATAGCATATACATCATATGTCACGACTCAAACCCTGAATGCTTGATTGCACCCCAAGACATGCATACACACAGACAGCTTTCCCATGGATATGGACTGACACAATCATGCAACCATTCCACCCTACCAATAACCTTTGACCTGTGCTAATCCCATGTTGCAGCTCAGAGGTCACCAAGCAATCTCTCCCGGGTTCAGCTGGGAACACAAAAAGGGTCTAAGGGTTTAATGTTATTGTGAAGTAGAGCTTCTCAAAGGGCTCATGTTCATTGAACGTGTTTGTTGATTGCAATTGACGGAGAGAAGCTCCATCTTGCCTTTTGGACAATAAGCCAACTGCGCAGGTTTCCATGCTAGATTTCCCCTATCAATGTTTCACCCTCTTCAAAGGAATTTGAAGACCAACGACATGTTTATTGGACTTTGAATGAGTTTCTTTATCATAATAACTTCATGACTTCCCTTTCAAGGCTTCCAATTGTTTATGGAGACATGCGCTCCAGGGTACTCCACTGCTATTTTTCCATAAAGGGCAATATTGGATTTTTTTTTATCTTCCATTAAACCAAACACGTATGCATAAGAGTGTTCATTGTGGTGGAGTTTCTAGGCCTTGTGCCTTTCCAAGCCCTAAGCCACAAAAGCCATGGGACATCGTTAGTAGTCCCTGACTGAAAGAGCCATACATCTTAAATGTTTTAGTTTCTGCAATGAAATATTTGAAAACACTGCAGGTTGATCAATAACATTTTATTTTTCTGCACTGGATAAAAAAAAATTGGTTAAAAAAGCACTCTTGTTGCACACTCAATTGCTGCAGTTAGAAGAGGCAAATTCTTAACACTGCCCAACGTCTCTTAAAATAAAATGGACCCAGATTTACATATACTCTAAAGTAAACACATTTCAAATAAACAGAGCGATACAAAATTAATACCCCTTATTTCTTCAAAAATGTTTTAACGAAACAAGACATGAAAACAAAACAAAATAAAGAAGCAGAAAACAATTGCTGGGAGTTGAATGCAGGTTTTGTGCATTTGCAATTTTGTGCAAAACCTGTGTGTCCTATTGAAACTGTATAAAGTAACAGAAAATCACAGAGAGCAAGTGTTGATGAATAGAATCAAGCAGATGTTGAAAGACAGACTTTGGGAAAGGACATGAGCAACAGGACAGACGATTGATGTGTTATGTCCTCTTGTTGTTCGTCAACATTCCCAACTGGCACAATGATAGGCTATATATAATGAATAAAAAAACAAACATCAGAAAAGCAATTCTCCGGGTCGGAATTCTCTTGTATCTACAACAATAACAAACAAACCCCCAAAAAATACAACACATGGATTGGCATTTGGAACAACCTAGCTATGTACACTGTACACAAATATTCAAACTTACATCAAACGTACGTGTTTTACAAACAGGACACAAAAAAATTAAACTCAAATATAAATCATCGTCCTTTTGTTTTCCTGATTATGAACAAAACGACTGATCCATTACACGTGTGAAGATGCAACTGAACGGTGAGACACTGGAATGTGATGCTGTCCCAGGCCTCTCTCAGCCAGCAGGACCATGATGCCCTCCCAGACACTAAAACACAGGCTTATAAACTGTTGGAACATGACAAACTGATTAATATTCGGCAGATTATTCTGGAGAAAAGAGTTTGACACTTGAAGGCATTGTGTTCATTAAAGTGCCATTCAAAAAGCAAGAAGACATGACTTCACAGGGTGCTGCAGGACTACAATAACATGGCACGTTTCATTAAAAGACACGTACAAAATTCAGGGCATCTTCAAAAGACTAGTGCAAGAAAAAAAAAACGACGACGCAACTTCACATAGTTAAAGCAAAACGTAAGGGTTGGCAAGAAAGAAAAGAAAAGACGAGAAGAGAGTTGGCAGGTCAATGGAGAGGGAAACGGACGTAGCCAGAGCTTTCCAACCTCGTGGCCTTTTGGCCTGGCTGGGTGGGAAAAAGCACATTCCACATCAAACGGCATTCCCAATGTGTGGATCCAACATAGTTCTTAAAATTTTAAATAATTTTTTTAACCTCAGCACTAAATGTGGTCGCACTATATCACAAAGTCTATACACGATTCTCAAGAGAGAAATCAAGGAAATGGGAAATAGTTTGTTGTTTCGTTTAAACAGCGGTCCTATTGTGGCGGTGTAGACGAGGACCCGCAGATTCTGTTGGGGATTCTCAACTCCAGTATCGGCCTCGAATTAATTGCTTTTTTATAATTTCATTTGCCTGAAGTAGGCTGTCGCTGTGCTCACTTCCACAATCACACACGGTTGTTCCCTTTTTTCTAACATTCTTCACTTTCTTCCCTTCACTGATTACATTCTCCGCCGTAACAACTCACTTTTTAACCAATCGTATTTTTCGGTTGGTTAGTCCTTCTTTTCACATTCTCTGACTGATTTAGCATACACTTGCGTGGCGTGTCTAGAAAGAACTCTGCTTCCCCACTTTGAAAATAGGAAGGACACTTCTTAGTGCTCAAGGTGTTAATTCAATTAACCTCCTTTTCGGGTCTCACTGGAATATAAGGATAGTGCTCTAAAAGAGATGAACCAAACAACAACAACAACAAAACAGAGCACTGGAGATCAGTCTTCGTACAAAATTCTGGCCCCAAAATGCATTTATTTTGAAAGGTTGAATTTAAAAACAAAGCAAACGCCTCGGCACTTCCAGACCTCCCTCTCTGTGTGTGGAACTCTATTGCTAACATGAGTCCCTTTAGAATGACCCTTTGGACCTTGTTGTACTCGTTCTCTCACTCTGCCAACCCTTGCCCATCTCTCCAGCCCCGGTGTCCAACCCTCGTATGGCCGGACCGGCATCCCTCCGTACCGGCGCCCGTCACACCTCCGTCTGCTGCTGCGAGTCGATGATGACGGTCACGCCGCGGCGCAGCTCGTCCATACTGTCAAAGTCGCTGTTGCCCGCCTCGGACTCGTTGAAGCCCAGCGGCGCCGACAGGTCTGAGGCCGTGGACGCCGCGCCCACCGACAGCCGCCCGGCGCCGCCGAGTGATGCCGTGTCGTCGGCGTCCCCGCTCCCGGACGTGACCCCGCCCATGGGGAAGGGGCTGCTGAGGCGGTGGTGGGCCGCCTCGCCCAGGGGCAGCTGGTGCGGCGGCAGGTACTGGCTGGGGTGGAAGTGCGGCCGTGCCTCGGCGCTGTGACTGTTGCTGTGGCTGGCGCTGCTCAGCGTGCTGTCCTTGGAGGCGGGCAGCGCGCCATCGCTCGGCGACGTCCCGTCGTAGCTCCCGGAGTAGTCCTCTCCGGGCGCGGCCGCGCGGGGCAGCGGGAGGGGCAGCTGGTCCTGGCAGAGGAACTGGTCCTCGCCGGGCGGCGGGTAGTCGCTGTCGATGTCGTAGCCCCCCAGGTAGTAGTCGGACTCCAGCTCCCGGGTGCTGCCCATGCCGCCGCCGCCAACGCCATCTCCACTGCCACCGCCAGGGCCCAGGCGGGGGTTGGAGGCGGAGCGGCCGTTGGCCCCCAGGCCGGCCTGACCCCCGGCCTCATAGCCCGGGACCTCCTCGATGTTGGGCAGCCTGGTGCTGGGCATCCAGTCCGAGGTGTCCCAGTGGTAAGCTGAGGCAGAGGACAGGCAGTGTGAGTACATCAGCTTAAGGGGAACTCTTAACCAACACACATGGATACAAACATAAAGCACTTCACAAAGGCCGATCACAAGTGTAGCTCCTGAAGAGCACTAACCACGCCACCGCATTGGAGGGTTTTCTGTCTAGAGATTAAAATCCATGAGCGGTTTAGTTCAACTGTGAAGTTGGCCCGTCACAGGCTTTTGAAGTTCTTTCATGGGAAAATGTATGCAGAATTTTTTTTTATCGTAAAAAGCTTTTGATGAAGAAATCATCGATAGTTGAATGTACAGAAAGATCGGCTATAGCATGATTTGATTAGGACCTTTCAAGCGGTTTATAATCTCTGGATTGCAGAAAAAACGCCAAACATAGTGTTAAGCGTGTGGCTGCTCTTTCAAAGCATCCATGTGGAAAGGCTTCATACAAGGAGAGAGGGGCATGTGACGTGTTATTAGGCATGCTCTGTCGCTCATCCACAAGAGATGATGAGGGAGAGGGGCAGAGGGGTAGCAACCTGGGTGGGAGAAATACAAGTTAGGACACATCACATGCTGCACACAGAGGGGGGGAGTTGGTTACAGCATGCTGAGCTTCATTGTGAGTCGAGGGGAGGGAGGGGGGGTTAAGTCAAGCAATGTTGAGGTGGGGCCTCAAGAACACTGAACACCCTGAACCACAACACATTCAGCCACAGTTCTTCTAGCAACAAAGAATACAAATGCAACAAAAAAAAGAAAAGAAGAAAAGCAAACAAAATGAGTTGAAAGCACTTTAACAAAATTGTAAATGAATTAAAACAACCAATGAAACAAAGAGTATTCATGCGGGTGCACAGAGGAGGGGGAACGGGCTGGCTCTTCAGGACAAGCGTCGGCCAACCGTCGTCCCGTCGTGAGAACACAGCCAGACAGACAGCCACTGACACAACGGTGCTGAGACCGGACCAGGACCTCAACCATATTACGACAAATAAAGCGCTTCAACACAACCATGACAACAACGTGACAGCAGTGCACTGTGGTTGCCTGGTGTTAGAGGGGAAGAAGGTGCCATTCGTCAACACGACACAACCGCCGGGCAAAGAGATGGGTGTTGAAAACCGAGCGAGAGAGAGAGGGCAAGCGAGAGAGAGAGCGAGAGAGAGCAGGGGTCAAGGCGAGAGAGAGAGAGAGAGAGAGAGAGAGAGAGAGAGAGAGAGAGAGAGAGAGAGAGAGAGAGAGAGAGAGGAGAGAGAGAGAGAGAGAGAGAGAGAGAGAGAGAGAGAGAGAGAGAGAGAGAATGGGGAGAGGGAGTAGCGGTGATAATAAATGTCTTTCATTGGGCTATCTCGGCCACGCACGCCCACATGAACACAACATACAAACACGCACACAAACACACATCCTCGATGCCACTGGCAATAGGACTGAATAGGATGTCAGGATCACTCAAAACACCAACACACCACACTAACACACACACACACACACACACACACACACACACACACACACACACACACACACACACACACACACACACACACACACACACACACACACACACACACACACACACGAAAGGGGAGGGAGTATGGTGAGGATTGATGGGACCGTGCAGATGAAAAGGAGAAATGGAGAGCATGAGGAGGAGAGGAGGAAGGAGGGAAGGGAGAAACAGACACGGACGGAGGAAAACTGTAGTGTGGAGAGAGATAGACAGTCACCTCTGTTGTAGCTTTGACCTTGATCCATGACCGACACTGTCAGGTGGGAGCGGAGAGAGAGAGAGAGAGAGAGAGAGAGAGAGAGAGAGAGAGAGAGAGAGAGAGAGAGAGAGAGAGAGAGAGAGAGAGAGAGAGAGAGAGAGAGAGAGAGAGAGAGAGAGAGAGAGAGAGAGAGCGAGTGAGAGCGAGAGAGCTGCGTTAGCTGCGACTACTACTGCGTTAGCTTCTCTACCTGTCAGGCTAAATATGACTATATGCTTGTTCTATTTTTAGTCGAACGGGTCTCGAATTCCCGCTTATCGGGGCTGGAGAAGCGATGGTTTAAGCCGGGGTCAACAGCCGAAACCTCCACCCACCTAGGAATGTCTGTGACAAACCTTTAATGAAAGACATCCCTCCCTTTTTTTTGGGCGAAATGGAGAATTATTTTCGAATTATTTTATTGATTCCTCGATGTTAGCCCTGATCCTACCCAACCATCCATAGCCCACCCAATATGCGAGCGTGGGGTGGTACGTGACTGTGTTTGAGAGGGCAGCCTGTATGTTTGCCTGTGTGTGTGTTTGTGTGCATGTATGGGGGTGTGAAGCGGTACAACAACACTGCATTCGCTGTGCACTTGCATCTCAGCGATCACACCACATTTCCATGGGCGCTGATCACCCACTAAGCATGACGCCACCCCCATGTGTCTCCCTCCCCCTGTCTGCGGAATGTAAATGAGAATGAGAAGGGGAGTGAGATGCCGAGGGAGAGAGGATGAAAGGCTTGTCAGGTGTCTGCCTCCAGTGAGTACACGTGGGCCTTGAACAAAACATGCGCCACGTCAACTAGAATACACAGGAAGAGATAATTTGGGGTTGGCGGGAGAAGACATTGTTTGCTCGCTGATTGTGTGCATTGGACGCCGGTGAAGGTATTCCCGCTACAAACAGTCCCGTCCTGATTTTGCCAAGTGGTTCTTATGCTGAGACCAATGCTTTGTATGATAGCACCGGGCCGACTGGCTGGGCTGATTAATTATGGGCCGATATTCTGCTGCAGACCAGGAAACTTGTGAAGAATGCCCATGCCCTTGTTACATATACATGAACTTAATTATTTCCAAATGTATTCATTTAAATACACCGGAATCCAAACCTTATACCTTTACTTAACCATTTCAAACATCTTACCTTCAATTTAAAAGTGTAACTATAAATGGAAACCATTGTCAACATGATTTTCATCCCACTACTGCTAAATTTAGTCGGAACATCACAATTACCTAATTGTAAAGTTTGACTGGCTTTTGGCTCACAAAAGGCCAGTGTCTTCACCACTGGTGCAAAGTAACCAACCAGTGGCCTGAGTGATATGCTTACAAGAAATGCTAGCAAGATACATTTTTAATCAAAAGATTAATTAATTAATTAACCTAATTAACTTTTTTCAAGTTTCCATTTTTTTCGCACTCGGGAATATTGTGATGGATTGGAACAGAACATAAAAAAGGAACAAAAGTGTCTCTAATAAAACCGCCTCTTTAACTGCTAAATCGTGCTTTCATCACACCCGCCACACTCCCCGTAGCTGCTCAGCCATCACAAGTGTCACATCATATTCAGCCAACGATCGTAGCTCCACCCTCCGGGGAGACATTTAGCGAGGCGAGACAATTTGGTAGCGACAACGCCACCACCGAGACCAAAGAAGATGTCACTGAGTTGGATGACATCCTGGATGTTTATTGGCCAAGACGGGCGTCAATGGAGGGCCATCAAAAAGAAGAAACAACCTTGGCCTCAGCCACAAAAACCACAAGAGCAGGAGCGTGTGTCGTGTGCACGGAACTCATCCCATTTGTGTCTGTTTTGCCGAGAGAGTGCTGCGATTACGAGTGAGAGTCAAAAGGGACAGAGGGAGCGTGAGGAGAGAGATGGAGGGGGAGATGGAGGAGAGTGTGGAGGTCGAAGCGATGAGACATGGGTACCTTCATTTTCGATTGTGTCGACTGCGTCATTGACCAGTCGAATGACCGTCACTATGGAGGCTTGAGAAGGAGGGAGGGGGGGAAGGAGAGGGGGAGGAGGAGACAGTCATTTAAAACACAGTCCAAGGAGCAGAAGGTTTGCGTGCTCCAGTGCGCTGCCGATCTTCTCCCGCCGCTACGGGCCAGTTTGCCCTGCTTCGTTATGGCAGAAATTGTTTTCAGAAATGACAGCAATCAATCGAGATTCCTCCACACACAGACTGGCTTGTGTTATGACAAGAAGTACATTAATCAATAACAATAATTCAAAAATATATATATATTTATTTTCATTTCATTCTATCTTTTGAAGTGCTAAATATTGTTTCCTGCTATGTTTTTTTTAACTCATTTTCAATCTTGACCAATTACAGTTTAAGCATATTTTATATTGCTCATCCTTCACGGTGATTGTTAAAAACAAGTTTCCAATAATGATATTGTGGCAATCCTGACAGATTATTTGATATCGTAAATATATTGAAAAGCAAAATAAATACAAATCTAACCATTTGCAACACATTGCAAGTGAATGGGAAACAAATTATGCAACTCTGCTTGTGGTCCAAGTTCAACACTACACCAGAAACCAGGAAATTGAAGACAAAAAGCCACAACCACAACAACGGTGACAGCAGTCATCACAAACCACAAAAGGGGCTTTTGTTGTTATTGGGATTCTAAAATATGAAAGAAAGAAAAACAGACCTTTGCATGAACATAAAGAGTAAAAAAAAAGTGATTGATCTTATTCATGTAAAATGAATAAACGAAGAGGCAAAAAAATTAAAAAGCAAACGATACAAACACAAAGTTAACTGAAAAACAGCTAAAGCCAAACCTGCAACAAAAAACAGATCAAAGCCGACAATATTGAGACAACCCGCTGGCTCGGAACATAATTGCAGACACAATGAATCGCAGAGAAGCATTTGCATTGTCGGTTCTGCCTGGGTCGTTTAAGCTGTGAATGGGAGCGATTCAGGGTCAAACGGGGATGGGACTCTTCTGTGCACTCTCTTACCGTTGTCATCGCAGGAGTCCGACTGGAAAGAGCTCAGGGACTGCACCTCTGAGTTGCTGCCCTTGTTGCTGCCTGAGAAACACGTGACCTCCTCGGCCATGTCCACCATCTTACCTGTCAGAGGTGAGAGCGTAAATATGGAGGTCAGAGGCACAGTGCTTCGTTGAAGGGGGGTAATGGCTGCTGTCGCATTTGCTCCGCTCAGGCACAAAAGTACACTAAGGCAATACAAATACGACAAAATGTTCTTGTGAACAAAAAGAAACACAAGATGTCTCCTCATACAAACCCACATGCTCACACACATACGCACACATACACACACATGCATATACCCACACACACAAACTCACACACTTGTTGCGAAAGTGGGCATTCAGTACGGGTTCGAGTGTGCAGTTGGGAGAAGTCACCTCAAACTCTAGTTCACTGAATGTTCAGAACTTCACATAAGTGCGCTCTCTGCGTCCTTGCCCCCCCCCCCCCCCCCCCCCACATAAAGCTTGCAGTGCATTATTGACTCACGATTGACGGCACAAAGAAACCAAGCAACAACAAGTGGCTATGCACACGTCATGTCTGCCATTGCTCAACGGCAGCTCATTCAACGTGAGCGCCAGGGAGGGGCGCCCGGGGGAGGGCCTCGGCGTAGCTGCCATGAATATGTATGTGCTGTGATGCACGAAAAAAACAAATGACTTCCACTCCGGGGTTCCTTGAAACCCACTAAACACCAACCACCAACAACAGACTCCAGCGGAAAAAACCGACGTGTCAGCGCGGCATAAAAATAAAACAAAGGACGCATTCGGTGAAAGTTGTGAAGGGCGTCGTGGATGAGAGGATGTTGACGGTGAAGTGAATGCGCACGGCAAATTAGTTCCATCAGGGCCACGTTTAGAGTCACTTAGTGGGTTTACAGCGACGCAGGTAAACACAAATAATGAGGCACAGATGGCCAGGATGGCTTTGGTTTCTGGGAACAGAATATATAAATGGGTTGTTTTTGTGTATTCTATATATAAACGTATATCGACGTGAAGTATATGAACCTCCTCACACCTGTTACACATCCGCTCAGAGAGAGAGAAAGCAAGGGAACGGACTGCACACACACACGCGCACGCACGCACGCACGCACGCACGCGCGCACATGCACACACACACACACACACTGACTCACTTACATACAAACACACACACCCACCCTCGTCGCTCTCCCAGGGGCTCTTGCGCAGCGAGTCACAGTCGGACCGGCAGGGCGACACGGGTGGCAGGTTGGGCGCCACGCTGCACACCACCACGCCCCGCCGCATGCTGCCCGCCAGGATGCGCGGCGACTCGGGGTGGAAGGTGCTCATCTCCGTGTGCTCGTGTGCCCGCGCGTCCGCCGCCGCCGCCATCATCATCTTCCTGTCCAGCGTGGAGCGCCCCGGCTCCCCCTGGTAGCAGGGCGTGTACGCCATGGGCCGCACCGGCACCTGGGGGGGGCCCACGCCCCCCATGGCCATCACGGCCGCCGGCCCCAGCCCGGCCTCCGAGTACAGGTTGAGCGGGTCGCCGGGCGAGCAGCGCAGCGTCTCGAAGCGGGCGCCGTTGGCCTTGTGCAGCAGCGCGGCAGTGGCCGGGTCCTGCACCAGCGACAGGTCGCTGCGCGAGTAGTCCTTGTGGAAGACGCGCTTGCGGAAGGCCACGAAGAGCACCACCAGCGCCACGATGACCAGCAGCACGGCGGCAATGCCGATCAGCTCCTCCTTGCCCACCATGGCGTGGCCCGCCTGCATATTGGGCACCACCACGGGCCGCAGGCCGCAGCGGGGGCCCACGAAGCCCGGCGCGCAGTCGCAGTAGAAGGAGCCGCGCGTGTTGACGCAGGCGCCGCCGTTCTCGCACTGGCCCTCTGGGTTGCCCCGCTCGCACTCGTTAACGTCCTCCTGGCACCTGCGGTGCAAGGGTCGGGGGGGGGGGGACACGGAAATGTTGGTGATGTGTCGTGTCATTAAATACACATTTACAATAATGTGTGTTTAATCCACTACGTTTGTTAAGGTTTCCCACTTGTTTTGATCCTGGAGCCCCGGATTCTCTCCGGGATTTGACCTCAGGTAGGAACGACGTGTGTCTCGTTCATGATGCTGCGTCTAGACATGTCATCTACATAAAATGCTAAAGAATACACCCGTAAGGTGTATCTTAGATTTCAAGTTTGGAAAAATAATGCAAAGTAATCCCTTGTTATTGCTATAATATATGGCAGAATTCTCTTTTTTTTCATCTTTGATTTAGAGTGAGAGAAGTTTCTTAATTTCAGTGGAGGCCCCAACATTTCTCCACCCAGTAGCTGTCTCAGTCACAGCTCAGTGTCTCAGTAACTTTTTTTTACTTTGAAATTAAACATTTAAAGGGCTTTGATGATGGAAGGCAAGCTGCTTGTGAATAATCTATAAAATGTGCCTTCTTATTGTGTGTGCGTGCTTATGTGCGCACATATGCCCTAGTTTAAATTATTCATCGTTCTCTTGATCCTTTCTGCCCATTTTGAAGAGGATAAAGTTGATAATTTGGAGAACAAAAGGGCCCAGCGACTGATAGACTGCATGCCTGCGTAAAATAGAACCGGCTTTAGGATCTATTTATTTAGGAATGCTATCTGGGGTAACCAAGCCAGCTGGTTCTTAAATGTAATCCTTTGCAGCCACCTTGTGTCCATGAATAGAAAGTGCAGAGAACTAAAAAGGATGTTCTGCAATAAGACGATGCTGTATGTCACCAATGCCATTACCAAACGTTTTGTTTAAACCCATATATATTTTTTAAAGTACACCACGTTATTACGTGTCCAACACAACAATGTGTTGCAGTTTGTAGGCCTTTTTGGGGGTTTTAAAACCTACTTTACATTAAGCCCTGCTCTTTTGCATCTTTCTAAATACCCAGTGAGTCTTTGTCTATCAGATTCTGTGTCTGTCTGTCAGCCTGTCTGTCTGTCTGCAGACTATGGAAAGAATGGGGGTTCTGAGGGTACGTCCTTAGAGTCTCAGGAGTGGAGTGGGTATGTCCTCATTGGTATGGGCGTTCCCAGCCCGTACACGGGCTACATTCTCAGGGGTACGAGGGTACATTCTCGGGGGTAAACCAAACACTTACGTGAGACCCTTGAAGCCCCGGCGGCAGCTGCAGAGGAATGCGTTGCCGATGGCCTTACAGGCGCCACTGTTCTGACAGGGGTTGGGCACGCAGGCCGTGATCTCTGTCTCACAGCGCCCCCCGGTGTACTGTGGACTGCAACTGCAGGCAAAACCTAAGAAAAGAGATCCATGAGAGAGATGAGTGGAATGAGGGGCAGAAATTGATAGATGAGGTGGGAGAGATAAAACGTAACAGGGAGAGGGGAGAAAGGGGGAGGTGTTAATTAAGAATTTAATCTCAACTCGGAGCTGCCAAACCACAATGGCTACATAGAGGCAAACCCCCTCATACACATGTGGCTGAACAATGGTGCATGTTGACACGTGTTATCAATGCACAGACCGCTGTCTGCAGAAAAATACAAACAAACAAAAAACAAGATTTGAATACACATTGCCTGAGCGCTGGCTTCTACACCAGAGAGACTTGGCTCAGGGTTTGACAGCAGCCTGCCAAGAGTAAACACCCATATACACACGCTCCCTGGGAAATCACTGGCATCCAATACCTGCACACATTTCATCACAGGGGTGCAACACACATAAAGGAACACCCGTATGTACAAAAGAAGATCTGGCATGACAACAGGATTTAAACATAATCATATAAATAAATATCTGTGGAGCCCAAAAAATCCCAACCACTAATAGAACTTATACGCAGGCAATGATGTAATTGCAAAGGACAAGTCATGGGCAACGACAGGTCCAGGAAAGCTTTGCTCTTTTCAAGTCTTGCCGGCCTTTCCCAAAACCATTGTGTGTATTTGTATGTGCGTGTGCGTGTGCAAGCGTGTGTGTGTGTGTTTACATTTGTCCGAAGGTAGGTGGCCTGACACTAACCTTAGCAAGCCTTCCTCTATCATGTCCACATCTTTGTACCCCTTGGGTATAGTGCCAAGTGAACAGAGAGTACACATTGGCATTCCAGTGAGGGTGATGTGGATGTGCTTCTTCAAACTACTTTAATTTCACACCTGTGCAGATACAACATTTTTCCTGGAAATATTGTGGGAACTTTTTGATTGAATTGAATGTCAATTGACCGGGATATTGAAATACACAGAGAGAGAGAGAGAGAGAGAGAGAGAGAGAGAGAGAGATTAGAGAGAAGAGAGAGAGAGAGAGAGAGAGAGAGAAGAGAGAGAGAGAGAGAGAGAGAGAGAGAGAGAGAGAGAGAGAGATTTGAGTCCTTTATTTAACCATTTAAAGAACAGCACTCCAGGCAAAGAAACTTCTGCTGTGTACAGCATGAAAAAGAAAAGCACCACTCTCCCTCATCTTGCACTGTACATACAGATCTGCCCAGGGTTGAGAGAATGTTAACAACTAAAAGCCTCAACATCTCATCACAGACAAAGAGAAAAGGAGAGGGATGGAGACGGAGAGAAGAAAAGAGAGAGAGAGAGAGAGAAACAGAGGGAGAGAGACAGAGCAAGAGACAGGGAGACAGAGCGAGAGATAGAGAGAGACAGAGATGGATGGCAAGCGAGAGTGATGGATACGAGACAGTGAGAGTGTGAAGCCAGTCGATAAGATAAGACGTCTTGTGAGACAGTCGACGTGATGAGAAACAGAACAAAGAAGCCTGGCCTGCAGACAGAACAGGAGGGGGGAGAGTGCCAAAAGTGGGCGCTGATGGTTCCTCATTACATATTTACTGGCAGTTAATTGCCGATTTGGGCGTGTAGGAGCGAGGCTTGTATTGGTACGTGTGCCAGCTGGCGGGGCTTTGACGGTCTATCAGACTGCTGATCAAAGGCGTTGAAGGGCCCGGCCCTCTGTCTAGACCAGGCTGACTCCACCAGCCCCACACCATCCATTAAGTTCTCTGCACACCTCAAATCCAGCGCAAAGGCCGTCAGTGGTAGACAGTGAGACACATGCACACGCCACACGACAGTGAGACACATGCACACGCACACGCACACGCACACACACACACACACACACACACACACACACACACACACACGCATGCAACCCTGCTGTAAAAAATACACAGGCTGATGGAAATTCAACTGACAATACAACAACAAAGAAGAAGAATAGAGCGAGCAGACATGATTTCTGCTTCATTTTTCTATGATTGTTTTTTTTTATCCACAGAAAACACCGAGCACCGGCAGCTAGTTCAACAGTTCAGTAGTAGTAGCAGCATAAAATGAGGAACCCCTACATGACCAAAGACGTTGTGTCAGGATGGAGAGTGCATGGGCCGTCTCTGTTTCGTAGAGAGATTCCATTGTCAGCGTGCCTTGATTGTTTTCTATTATTTTTGTTGTTTTTATTTTGACTATTGATAACAGGGGGTTGTGCACATTTCGTTGCAGGACACACAACAAAGCAGGACACAGCAGCAAACCCAGCTCTGTTGAGGGCTATTGCATGATGGACCTCTCTCTCTCTCTCTCTCTCTCTCTCTCGCTCGCCCCTCGCTTGTTTTGATATGTGAGGATAGTGCAGGGTTATCTACTCGTTGAGGGGACTGTGTGCACCGGGACTCAGTAGGAACGAATCATGTTATGTTGTTGCCCCACGCCTCTCTTTGTTTTTCTCTTATGTTGACGCTCTCTCTCCTTGCAGAAAAAAATGGCTCCCCAGAGAAGGGATTTTACGGGGTTATGATGCCCAACACACAACCTCCTCGGATGGGAGGGATTGCATCAGTGTTGCATTGGCGAAGGAAAGATGGACGCCCAGATAGTCTTCTGCTATTCGCTCTCCCTGCTTTAAAGTAATATCCGTAAGGAGGACACAGCGAGGGAAAAAAACCCACCATGCACTGCTGTTCCACATCATGTTGTCTCATCACATGGCAGGCATCACTTTTGGATCCCCATAACTCCTGTTAGTACTTTACTGATGAGTAGAGTTGACCTAAGTAGCGTAACCCGGCCGTACATTACAGTAACCTCCCTCACAGCCATCCACAGGAAGCAGGTAATTGCAGGGGAAAAGGTTAAAGCTTCTTTAAAAGCGGTTAACCGGGTCGATATGAGACGAAACAGAGCTCCTACGAGGTCGATGGCTATTTCACAGTTGTGTTTCCCATTTCAATGCTGGTTCACAGCAGGTCGAAAGATAAATATCTAGATTCCACAACCGCTTTACACGTGGGGTTTACAAGGGATCGCAGCTTGACATGCTACAACACATACAGGTTTAAATCTGACATTGTCCATGGTTCACACAATCTCAGAGAATGGGAAAAGGTGTTGGGTAGTTCACATAGTTGTTTCAAACAATTATTAAATTCTAACATATTTCTGCATGAATGTCCAAATGTGATCAATTTGAAAAAATAGATCACATAAATGTGCAATAAATATATTGTTAATTGTTTCTACATTGTTACTCCACACATTACTCCCGAACGGGCTGAGACGTTCTCATGCGCTTTGGACGACTCACCACCAGATGGCAGACTCGTGCAGGTGGCGCCGTTGAGGCATGGTTGTTTGAGGCAGGCGTCGGGGTAGAGAACACAGCCCAGCTTCAGCTCCGTGAGGCCAACCACCTCAGCGTAGCGTGAGCGCTTGTTCTGCAGCGGCAGCTCGTTGTCGTTGAGCATCACCGAGTCCAGGCAGCCCTGGAAGCCGTCCAACACCAGCGGACCCTTCTTGGAGTCCGTCAGGCTGCGTGAGTTGGTAGGCTGCACCTAGAGCATGGAGCGGAGGAGGGTGGAAGGGAGAGAAGGGAGAAGGCATGGATGGGGGAGAGGTGAGGATTGAAAGACACTCACAGTCACATAGAGTATTAAAACACCCACCTATATTTTTGTTCATGGCTAGACTATAAAAGTTATTAACTGAACGGTTATAATTAGTAAAACATTGTATTATTTTTGAATATATCTACACTATAGTAGCCTGGAGAAAATCCTGATCACGTGTCAGATTCTGTTTGGCTCTATAAATCAGTCTTGACCTCTAGGAGCCCACATTGGTTTCAGTGGGCGGGAGTGTCTGCCTTAACAGACAACCTCCTTCAGACAATCAGCATTGCAAAACATGTGACGCCATGGCAGTGTGTTGTTCAGTGGACAGGATGAAGAAGAATGGCCTAAACGATATGTCCACCGAGAAGATCCGCTAGGGCATACTCTTGTTTTGGTTTAATAGTTGTTCTTGAGTCGATTTCTGCAATAACTGCACTTATGTACACCTAAACTCTACTAAAGGTAACATTACTGCTCATTGTTTCGGAATTCCATTCTTAATTTGCGAGCAGAAAAAACAGGGGCTCTTTGACGTCATCTATGGTCTATCATCTATATCGTTACCGTGACACAGTCCCTGATTACATTGTATAGGGAATCAATGCTGGAGGTCCAGACTGATCCGTGAGGCAACGCAGAAGAGGTCTGCAGGCCCCCTCCATAGCGGTTCAGAAATACAATATTGCAGTTCACCATGAACGATATTGCAGGTCATGACTACAATATTGCAATTCAAACAACTGCACATACACTATACACATTGCACAATATACAAACAAACAAAGAATGCGTTAGATTTAGAGGTCTAAATTGAAATCACATTGAAAACCAACATAGTTTTATCTCAAAACACACACTCGTACACACACACCTGTGCACCGAAGAAGATGGCCCCGTCAGGCCCCAGGGGCTGGAAACGGGGGGGCCCGCGGCGGCGCTCCACATAGCTGTCGTCCAGCGCCAGGCTGGTGAAGTTGCGGTTGAGCTCCAGTGCCACCGTGTGCCAGTTGCCGTCATTGATGGGACGTCCCGAGATGCCCAGGGTGCCGGGGCTGTCACCTGTGGCCCCGGCCGCCGCGCCCCGACCCCCGATGCCGGTGCAGTCCATGTGGAACCACAGCTTGCCCTCCTCCAGCTGGGATACACATACGCACACAGAGACACACAAAGACACACTGTAACTACACTGCACAGTTTGTGACAGCAGAAGTTTCTTTAAGTTTACGCTTGAATTACACAATTGTGTCGATAGAGTTACACGTGACAGACTCAAATTATTCACTGAAAGATAACTATGCTATTTTGCTCATTATATGCAAAGGAAACATATTGAAACAAACAAGTATTCAGACTAAATGCCTTACGGGTACTTCTAAATGGAATTCTTTAATCGCTGTTTCATAAAAAAAAAAAAATTCATTTGACTTGCGTGGTCAGGGATGCAATCTATAAAAGCTGCCGTGTTCCACCAAAATATCAGGGAAGTATCCGTCAGGAAAAGTTAGCCGGAAGTTTGAGTAAACTACTCCTGACTGCAGCAGCCGGAGGGACTGTGAATTAAAGATGCCCAGCTGGACTGAGACAGTGATGAACTACAAGATAAGAGCCACGGCCCAGCGGAGACCCAAACAATAGACAATGGAAATAAAAGCCTTTTAGCTGACCTAATTTTTTAGTGCTTACTTCTGGGCTTGGGACAGGGCACAGTGTGTGTGTGTGTGTGTGTGTGTGTGTGTGTGTGTGTGTGTGTGTGTGTGTGTGTGTGTGTGTGTGTGTGTGTGTGTGTGTGTGTGTGTGTGTGTGTGTGTGTGTGTGTGTGTGTGTGTGTGTGTGTGCGTGTGTGTGTGTGTGTGTGTGCTGTGCGAGCGTACCTTCAGCACAGTGCAGGGCTCTGCGTGTGTGTACATGATGATGCCTCTACTCTGCAGGGTCCTGATCCTCATGCTGAGCTTCAGCTGGCCTGTCTGTCCCCCGTCAGCGACCCGGTACTTTATATAGCTGTTCCCAGAGAAGCTCAGGGACGAGTGGCCTGGACACAGACACACACACACACACACACACACACACACACACACACACACACACACACACACACACACACACACACACACACACACACACACACACACACACACACACACACACACACACACACACACACACACACACACACACGGAGACAAAAGACAAACACACACACATACACACACACACACACACAGTACACACAGTTAAATGCAGTGATGCTTCGATACAGTCAATAGTTGCCTGATGAATGAAGTCATCCTGAGCACGTTGATGGCTCATAATGAGCAGATTATAATCCCTCCCAGGGCACAATGTAATCCACTGTAGTACACTTATGTTGCACCGTGGGCAGATATCCGCCTCCCGGTTGCCAGGACGCTAATACGGTAGGCAGGGTGGCACGCTGAGTCATCGTGGCCACAGTTTCCACTCAGAGAGCAATCAAAACTCTCATCATGATCGACCTTTGATGTTCACACAGGAATCACATTTCCCTGTATGAGCACCTGTGAGATGCTTTGTGCACGTTGCATAATTTAAGTATATCGCATGTGTTAAAGATTCATGTTTGGCGACCGGGGAAAATGAGGGACTCATAGGATGGTTCTTTGATGACAGGATGCGATGAAGCCTTCACATCCACAAGCACTTGACTCATGTGTTTGTGTGGCTGCATTTAAACTGAACATGGCTTAAACACTGATACAGGTCCCGGTTGAAGCATTCTCAGAGAAGCACATGCACACACCTGCGCACTCCCCCAGCTTGCCCGGCGGACACTGGCAGGCGTAGCGCCCCCTGGAGCCGCCCGTGCCCACGCACTGCATGTCTCCGGGGCAGGGCTGCTCGTCACACAGCTCCGAGGCCGGAGGACAGCTCCCATCTGAGGAGTGAGAGAGAGAGAGAGAGAGAGAGAGAGAGAGAGAGAGAGAGAGAGAGAGAGAGAGAGAGAGAGAGAGAGAGAGAGAGAGAGAGAGAGAGAGAGAGAGAGAGAGAGAGAGAGAGAGAGAGAGCGTTAGAGAGATTTTTTGAATTTTTTAAAGTGATTGGTGAATCATGTGCTGCTTTAGCCTGATAAGAATCCAGGAAACAAATCCAGGGATTGTACAATCACTGGTAAATAAAATGCACACGATTGGTATTCTGCAGGGAGCGCAGGATGGATAGGATCAGATCAGAGTTGAAACAGAGCACCTCCATAGTGGAATACAGAGCAGAGCCGAGTGAAGGGAGAGACTGGGGGTCGCGCACACGCGCACGTGCACACACACACACACACACACACACACACACACACACACACACACACACACACACACACACACACACACACACACACACACAACACACACACACACACACACACCACACACACCACACAACACACACACACACACACAGAGCATGTGCATACACACACACACACACACCACCACACAAACACACACACACACACAAAGTTATGGGATTGCTGCCTTGTTTGCATAATTCCCTTTCACTGAACGCAGAAAAAGCAGCAGATGAAGAGAGATGCTCCAAAAAAACAGCAGAGTTGAACTCAAGGAGAAAATGTCCCGTAGCGAAACCCCCTCACTCACAGCTGCTCAGGGATCAGGAAGTGAGTCGAGAGGAGTCAAGAGACAGGGAGGGAGGGAGCATCTAGGAGGAGTGTGTTAGTGCCTGGCGCAGGAAGCAAGGCGGCAGGAAGGAGGGTGGACGAAGAGAGAGAGACGGAGAGTATGTTCAGACTGCGAAACACGATGAGACAGCCATGAAAGGAAGGCCTGCCAAGAGGGGAGAGACTGAGAGACAGTGTCGGAGCAGGAGAAGAGAGCTAAAGATAGAGAGGGGGGGATAGAAAGGAGAGATAGAGCGAGGGGGCAAAGGAAAGGAAGAAAGACCAAATGAAAGAGAGAAAGGGGATCGCTAGGGAAAAATATGAAAAAAGGGTAGCACCTACACTCACACAAACACACACAGACACACACACACGCACATACACACACACACACACACACACACACAGAATGAGACCAAAAAAATGAAAAGTGAGGCCTTAGAGAGTGGATGAAAGCGGTAGTGTGAGTGTGTGAATGTGAATTGTGTGTGTGTTTTTTAAGTGTATGTGTGTGTGTGTGAAAGCAGGAGAGAGAATGCCTCTTCAGATGGGAGAAGGTGTGGGTAGTGATATGGCGCTGCGGATGGGGGGCTTGAAGCCGGGGACGGGGGTTGGGGGACGGGGGTAGAGTGCGTTAAGATCAATCCAGCACAGAAGCAAAAACAGAACCAAGAAACATGACCAACCATCCTCAGGAGGATAGCTAATTAGATTAGACGGTTCTTTACTGGCTGCTGCTCGAAAAGGGGCGGTGTGCGAAAAATAATGGGGGAAAACACACACACACACGCGCACACAAACACACACACACACACACACACACACACACACACACACACACACACACACACACACACACACCCCTACTCTTTTCTCTCTCAGTCAGCCCCTTGGCGAACCATCGGGACGCTTTTACCTGAACGTGTTCCCACATCGGATAACCAAGCTGCTGAGTGTATCCTTAAATCTGGGTCAAGCTGTGAAATCACCCCTCTTCAGAGCAACCCGGCTGTCAGGTGGAGGCATGACTGCTGTGCGCAGAGGAAAATACTCGTGCAAAGCATTTTCTTTTTGCACAAAATAGGAAATACTGTTGCTGTGTCATAACGGACACTGTGGCTTAACTTCTGCAGGAATTCAACATTAGAAAGGGAACTCAGTGTCATGTTGAATGAGCTTTTGCCACGAGAATTGTAAATAATTTGAGTTGTTTGTTCATTCGTTAACCCCATTAGTGGTTCTATGAATAATTTGTAAAAATGTTTCAAAATACACTCATAGTTTGTCATATATATCATGAGCACAACTCAAACTGAGAGTTCGAGCTGCAGAGATAAGATGGTGCTATTTTTACAGTGGTGTACACACTGTAAAAAATAAATAAATGAGAAGCGGCATACATGTTTATGCATATATGCTGATGCTTATATATAGCAATCAAAAGTTGAGAAAACTCAAAAATCTGCTTGCATCGTGTTGCCTTGATAATTTGCGTCTTTTATTTTTTTAACAGTGCATGAGTTTGTATATGTGTGTGTGGCCTGCTCACCGATGCAGGTGCAGCGTGTGGTTCTGTGGAAGCGCGGCGACACGAAGCTGAGGCGTGGCGTGCTGTAGGTGGCCAGGTCGTGGGAGTCCAGCACGATGCTCTGCTCGCACTGGGCGCCGCGGCACTCTAGCCCCGAGCAGTTCTTGTCCAGGATGGCCGACACGCGCAGCACCTCCTCCAGCTGCCGGCGGGAGGCGCTCAGCTTCTGTGTCAGATAAGCCGCCTTGTAGAAGCTGGCACCGCCGGCCCCGGCGCCCGCCGCCCCTTCGGGCGCCGCCATCTCCACGGCGACCAAGAGGTCCAGCTGCTGCGTGCCGCCGACAGGCTGCAAGCTTAGCACGTGCAGGCGATCCTGCTTCTGAGAAGCCGCCGCCTGCTGCAGCACGCGCAGCACACTCTTGAGCTGTGTGGCCACAAAGTCGTGAGGCCGGGCGCTCTCGAAGCGTACCGTCACCGCCTCGCGAAGCATCTCGGCCGAGGCCTGCTCCACGCGCACGCTCACCGGCACCGGCACGGCGAAGCGGCCGTCGCTCACGCTGGCGTTGAGGGAGTAGCTGCCGGCGTCCAGGCCGCCCAGCGCGATGATCTTGCCGTCGTGTGGGCTGATCTTGAAGAGGCTGCGCTGGAGCGGCGCAGCGTGCCCGTAACCCAGCGCGTCATAGGGGTCGGCGTCGGTGGCGTGCAGCTGGCCAATGACACCGCCGGGGAACTCGTCCTCCATGGTGACGATGATGACCTCGAGGGGCAGCGCCACGGGCCGGTGCAGGCTCTCCTCGATCACCCGCACAGTCAGCGTGGACGAGGAGGACAGCCGTGGCTTGCCAGAATCCCTCACCTGGGATGGGAGAGGACAGTTAGAACCATGGCCGCACTGGGATCACCTTCCTTATTTGTTCACTCAGTACTGAACATACTAACATAATCATAACATATGAGGAGGATAAAGGTGACAACTGCTACAATCTGGAAAGCTGTCATTGATTATATCAGTCACAGCTAAATTATGCAAATTATTGTAGGTCAATAACTGCGTTGGCCAAAAAAGCAATATGTACAACAGGTAACTTGTCCTGATTGCAATTACTCAAACATGACCTGCAGAACTGCTGTGTTCAAACACAACTCCTGTTTTAATGTCTCGCCAAAGCTCATTTCCTGCCCATGCTGGAGAGTAAAGTCTGATTCTATTCTATTCAATTTTATTGAAAGAAAACGGAAAGTTTGGTGCATTTGTCTCTCGTGTTCGTTGTCTCTATTCAACATTAATTGAATCAATCAATCAACCCCCGGTCACATTTGTGGATAATTTTTTATCTGAATCATTCTGCATTGAATAATTGAATTGCATCAAATGGAATTGTGTTAACAGCAGAGATATCATGAGGAATGAAGAATTATATTATCAGTCATATTGCCTCATTGTAAGAGTCAGGACACCAGTCCATGTGTCGCATTGTGCTGCCCACGTCACACTGTGCCCTTCAACTCACCAGAGGGCCATTCATCAGACTGGATGAGATAATGAAACAATGCAGGAAATACTGAGAATAAAGTACCCCAGGCCAGGGGAATTGCTTAGTCCTTCAAGAAAATTATCACACTGATAGCCCAAAATCGCTTAATGTGCCATTAAAGAGCTTTTATAGTGGATCAAGGTCGCGACTAGGATGATAACAACGAAGAAGCCAGGGACGGTTTACCTAACGAGCTTCTGCTCTTTCGCAGCGAGAGGTCATGGTGAAAACAAGAACGCATTATTGATACAATAAGAAGTCCCCAGCCCCCTTTGCGCACACATTTGCAAGTCGTTTGCATCCAGTGTTTGTTTCCTACCTGAATCTGGATAACATACTGGGGCGCCAGGTCCCTCCGGAACACCTGATTGGCCACCAGCGTGCCATCCTTCTCTAGGACGAACTCCCCTCCCTCGTTGCCCTTCAGGATGCGGAAGTCGAAGGGAGGGCCGTTGTGGGAGGAGTCCTGGTCCACCACGGATAGTTGGAGGATGCTGGTACCGATGGGCTTGTTCTCCTGCATGACCCAAGAACAGGCACGTGTCAACGGGCTCTGTCTCAGGGTCCTTACACAACCATTGATTGCAGTTGTTACAGAGCGGTGATTATTCGCCGACCAATTGATTGACCAAAGACATTCTGTGACAGCGAGTGATGCTCTTGTGGACACTTCCTGTCAATGTTCACCCCTGGATCATCGGGCAACTTTTATTCTTTAATTCACTCTCTAAAGGGAAGGGAAGCGTCAATCTCCCCCAAGGTCCACTTCTACACACACAACGCCAGATATATCAGTCACTGAACAGGGTTCTCAATTCAGAACAGGCCAAATTAAAAGCTGTGTCTGGTGCCATTTAGATATGTATAACATGAAGGGAAGGGAAGCGTAGGAGGTATTTGTGTTTGTGTCTAGCAGGTTATTCCTTCTTAGGCCCAGGTACCCGTAAATTGCCTGTTGAGATCCATTCATGCTCAATGGATGGATCCCAATGTCTGTTCCTGGTGAAAGTGTGTATTCCTTTAAAATGGATATGAATGTAATATAAAATGTGTCAATATTGTCATTAAGCATTTGGTTCATGCATGTGTACAGGGAGCAGTCAGGCCCGCCCCTTCCCTCCAGCAGCCCTGTCAATCACACAGGCCTTATCTGCAAGATACAAGATGGTGGCGCGTGCACAACGCGCAGCTTGGCGTCTCTCCAGTTTTTGCGAATTAGTGTTTATTTACCTGATTATCCAACTTCCAACCTTTCACTCAAAACACTCGAGCAAACCGAAAATACAACAAAAACTCACTATTGGATATACATCAAAGCTGCAAAAACGTAGTTTTGGATTACCCGTTCAACTTCGATCAGCTCCCTCCGGAGCTGATCAGATCACCGCGACCCGATGGACAATTCTTACCGACCGGAACGACTCGTAGACGGAGATGCAACCGCAGGCAGAAACGGGGTAAGCGAGGTGGAGTGAGTGCGAAGCCAAGGCTAAACCCGCACCGAACTGCGCTGCCTAGCATCTTCCTTGCCAACCTGCGTTGTTTGTTCAACAAGCTGGACGAACTCAAGATATGGCCCTCACACAGAAAATCCTTATGAACTGTAACATCATGTTTTTCACTGAAACTTTGCTTAACAAAGACATCCCAACAAGCCTGGTGGAACTAGAAGGACGCTCTATCTTAAGAGCGGGCAGGATGGCAGAGACTACGGGTAAGAGCAGAGGAGGTGGATTATGCATTTATGTAAACAAAACTTGGTGCACGGACTATGTCACTGTTGATTCCCATTGCTCTGCTGATCTGGAGAATAGATACAGGCCCTACCAACTTCAACACACTGACTGGAAAGTTATTTTTGCTGATGCCACCAAGGACTCCCATACCAACATTAACACTGTAGCCAGCCTTCAAGTCAGCTGTTTCAACAGAAGAGGACAGACTCCAATTCTCCACCTCAGAGGTCTGCGACATCCTGACCAGGGTGAATGCTCGTAAAGCTGCTGCCCTGATGGAGTCCCTGGACTTGTGCTGCGAGCCTGCGCTGAGCAGTTTGCTTGTGTCTTCACTGACATATTCAACATGTCACTAGCCCAATCAACAGTCCCAAAATGTTTTGAATAACAGAGGATGCTATCGCCACAGTGCTCCACCTAGCGATCACCCACCTGGATAGCCCATAGATAACATATGTTATCATTGGTGTGCCACAGGGTTGTGTGTTGAGCCCTCTGCTCTACTCTCTCTTCACCCATGACTTTGTTTGCAGATGACACCACTATGGTGGGCCTGATCCGAGATGAGGATGAAACAGCATATAGGGATGAGGTTCAACATCTAACTACGTGGTGTATAAACAATAACCTGGAACTCAACACCAAGAAGACCAAGGAGATCAATGTGGACTTCAGGAAAACCAGGAGCAGGGCACACACCCCCTTCCATATCAGAGGCACTGAGGTGGAGCGTGTTTTTAGCTTCAAGTTCCTTGGGGTCGACATCACAAAAAATCTTTCTTGGTCCCCCAAATCCTCCAGTCTGGTGAAAAAAAGGAGCATCAGCGCCTTCACTTCCTTCAGACCCTTAAGAAAGCAAAGCTTTGTCCTAGGATTCTATCAGACTTCTACTGCTGTACCACTGAGAGCATACCTACAAATTGCATCTCTGTATGGTGCGGCAACTGAACACTGCTGATCGCAAGGCACAGCAAAGAGTAGTTAACTCTGCCCAGAGGACTATTGGCTGTCCACTCCCCCCCATCCACAACACATACCATGACCACTGCTTAAATAAAGACAAATCCATTGTCAAGGATGACACCCACCCAAACCGCACCAGCACGCACAAGTATAGCTTCTTTCCAGAGGCTGTAACACTGTTGAACAAACCCCCACCCCCCGTGTAGCACTTGACTTTAAATGGTTACCTGCTTACCTGTTGCATCTCACTTTATGCAATGTTCAACCTGTTTACATTTACTGCTTTGTACTATATAACTGCTTACATTCATTATTGCACTGTCTTACCTATTGCCCTTGCAAGGCTATCACAAAAAAGAAAAAGAAAAAAAACCTGCACTATACTTTTATAACTTTTATTATATAGTCCATGACCTGACCAACACCTGCACAATATACATAGATATTCTAAATGTGTATGTATAGTATTGATATATAAATGTATATTATACTCTCGATACATAATCCTCCTATACTTCTGACAAACCTGTTCGATAACCTTTCACTGTACATAAATAGTAAAGTGATGGTATTCAAATGCTTCTTTTGCATTTCGGGTTAGACGTCAACTGCATTTCATTTGTACTTGTACTCTGCTAGTGACAATAAAGTTTAATCTAATGTAATCTAATCTTACCTGTATGACGGTGGTGAGGTTGGCCGGGTAGAAGGTGGGCGGGTTGTCGTTGATGTCGGCGATGTCTATGTTGACCGTGACGGTGGAGGACAGGGCGGGAGAGCCACTGTCCAGAGCCCTGACTGCCAAGGTGTAGCCCGAGACCTGGGGGAGGACATGGAGGGGAGAGCAGCTTTACCGGATTGAACAGGCTTTGAGGAGTGTCGAGGGCTGCGGAGGAGGCAGCTCACAAGCAGTCCTATCAAATGTTCCAAGGCCCGGTGGATTTACTGATGTTGTTGCTCACTGAGACAGCCTCACAGCGAGAGTCAGCTCACTCCGGCTTTGCTCTGAACTGCGTTCACGGCTACGGGGGGAACTTTTGTTTTCGGAATCGCCAAGGAAACTTGATTTGCCGAATTTCAAGGAAACATGGCCTGCTTTATTAATTTTTTTTCTTAAATCAAAGTTTGAGAAATGCAAATAAGATTCAGGAACTCGCATGAATTATGTTAAGACAGCATTTTTGGTCATGAACGTGGTGTAACACCTTGACAACATTTTCCATGGCAACCTTGCCTTCCTATGCTCTCTTAATAATGGTGACCTTTTCACAAAAGAGGACCTACTGGGAACCGCTACCACAAAATAATCTAGGTTAAAGGTGTCTTCCTCGCATCATAATTGTCAAATTCCGCCCATCTTGTCTCATCAACCAGCATCGATGGACACAAAGTTGACAAATGTCACTTCTAGTATACAAAGCAGTGCATTGTGGTCGATGTTGGACATTATCCAAGGATCAGAGTAAATCTTCGATATCAGGAGAAACCTTTGATATCTCAGCCCTGAGCAGCTGCTGTATTAACTGGGATCATCCCCTTGGTTTATTGTAACGTCTTTCTGAGATGTCTTCACCTTATTCTGAGGGTGCTGTGGGTTTTCCATTCATCCATCTCCAAAGTAAAGGCCCAACTAAGCATACAGTGGGGAAATGCAATAACAACGCAGCGAAACAACAGGCTGGTGCCTTTGAGATATGAGCATATGAGCTACAGTCGTGAACATATTCCGCCCTGCTTTGGCGAGGGAGAAATCGAATAGCTTGTATTGGAAACGAGATAGTAGATGTGTATTGGAAATGGTGTACACTTACGCAGCAACACACACACAGACACACATACACACAGAGCTCTTCTTATGATGACGATGTTGCGTTTAAGCAGTCACTCAGGGAGTGGTTTGTTTGCTCAAGCACAGCGAGGCTCCCGTAAACACACACACATACCTGCAAAGGGCTGATCTAGGGACTTCGGATCCCGTCAAATTATGGAGACCACTTTCATCAGCCACACACACACACGACCTGTCATTCTCTTTCTGAGCACACTCAGATCAGCTCTTGCCAAGCGCAGCCCACTCATGAATTCTTTATAATGGGAATCGGAACACATCTGAACACTTGAAACTCCCTGGAGCAGGAATACATTAAAGTCATTTGACGACGCTCCACACTTTGTGAATAAACAGGACTATGGTACATTTATGTGTATCTAGAGGAGCGGTAGCGTTGATATTGGTTTTGTTGTCCTTTAACCCTCCAAATGGTGTGTACGCGTGTAATAATTCTTAAAACACTACATATTTTTTTCTTTTCTTTCTTTGTGAGAGGTCTTTGCAATGCAGCTGTGACACAGTAACTGCCACAAAAAAAAAAAAACCAAAAGCAATCAAAATATGAGCCTTTTTTTAGCATGCTGCTACAGCACAGTCAGTGCTTTATCGACCAGCTCACACTTTAAGGGAACCGTTCAAGGTAGAACCTGATATTGTTTACGTTGTTGCTGCCACCTGAAGGTTAAATTAACAGTCCATCACATGAAAGCATACAAACAAGCCGCCTTTGTTGTCGGCCTTGAATTTGTTTTAAAAACTGTAATATAAAGTGTGATGCTTTTAGGTGGAGACTGATCCTCATGTCAACTACGTTGTTGGGATTATACATCACAAGCGACAAACACCGTAGCAGGTTTAAAGAGAGGAGACTACTTCTGGACTTGACTTGACATTTATTGTCTCCAGGTTATTTGTTACTTTGATCATCAGTAGTTATATAGATTTTGACACATTCTAGACAAAGTTTGTCTGACCAACCTCTAGAAGGATATTGTGTATAGCCAAATTCTGATAAATTATTATCAAATATTCAGGTATTTTAGTTGGATTCAGACCAAATGTTGTAATGCTGTGGCCTGATTGGTCGTCAGTTGGACAGGATTTAGTTTGGGTTTCGTGCGAAAAACCAAAAGTAAAAAAATGGTTGGCTCAGTTGTCCTCAACTCTGTTTGTGTTCAGGAAAGCGAAGGTGCATATGATCAAGGTGTAGTGAAAATGGTCTGGGATTGGACCACATGCTCTCGGGCTGCATTAAGTTGGATGCAAACTATTTCAGTCCCCTGCCAAGTAAATTGATGGCTGTAGAAGGGGAGGGGATATGTTTGCTTATTCTCTCAAATGGCTTTGTGTTCAGGACAAGTGCAGACGCATGATACATACTCCTTGGCAAGGGCAAAGACTGGTTTGCATCCATGTGTGTCTGTGTTTGTTTATATATATATATATATATATATATATATATATATATATATATATATATATATATATATATATATATATATATATATATATATAATATATGTGTGTGTGGTTTGTATCGATCCATAGATGGTCTATATCCTCACCATCTCGCGATCCAGATGCTTGTTGACCTTGATCATGCCGCTGAGCGGATCAATGAAGAAATGGTTCTCCCGGTCACCGTTGACGATGGAGTAGAGGATGTCCCCGTTCACGGGACTGTCCACGTCCTCCGCTGTCAGCTGAGGACAAAACACAACGACGATACATCACCATGAAGAGGCCTGATCAAGACTTAGTCAAAGAAGTACCCAGAGGTGTATGTGTCACCAGTTTACCCAGTGTTTGGCATTACCTTCATGGCACCTGTACAGTGGCATGACATAGGGGGAGGGGGTGGGTGGCTGGGATGGCACATGTCCCGCCAGCATAATTTGTATGGGCAACTCAGAGTACTTTACCTTAAAGATGACAGATTATATCACCAGGTGTGAGTATGATTAGCCGTTACAAGCCGTTCTGCCTCTCCTGACATCACAAGTGGGCGTGTCCACCTAGATGTGTGCTGGATTGATCAGTCTACCAGCCTAACCACTGGACAGTAACCTACGCTGCTCATCTATCCGTAATATATCTAAGTGGACACGGCCACTTGTGATATCAGGAGAGAAAGATTCGCAAAACTGCTTGTGATGGCTATTCACACTCACACCTTGTGGTATAATATGTCACCTTTAAAGGGCCGGACATACCACCACTATGTTTGCCAGTATATGGCCAGGACAGAGTACCCTATTTACCACCAAATCATAGCGCAGCACTGGGCTTTGATACAGTACCTGCAGTGGTTGACCGAGTCCCTGTGCCTCGCATCGTTAAAGAAACAGCTCAAATAACTAAAGCGGCTGTAATGTATACTCGTGTACTTAGAGGTTGTGGAGTTAGGCCACAGTATGACAGCCGTCAACACGTGTTTGAGACGCACCTTGACCACCGACTCCCCAATGGCGGCGTCCTCCGACACCACCGCGGTGTAGAGGTCACGGCCGAAGGTGGGCGCATTGTCGTTGACGTCCGTCAGGTTGACGTTGGCGGTGGTGACGGCGCTGAGCGGCGGAGTACCTCCGTCGCGGGCCTCCACCGTAAGGAAGTAGTCCCGGCATGCCTCATAGTCCAGGGGCTGGGCGACCGAGATGGACCCTGGGGATAGGAGGAGGGGGGGGGGGGGGGGAGAGAGAGAGAGAGTAGATGTTTAATTTCAGATGCTCCATGACCTATTGAGGATCATTGCACATGTCCAGGAAGGAAGAAAATGTATGTATGTATGGCTTCGGAAAATAATGTATACATAAATATGCTGCATGTAATATTGCCCTTCTGTAGTTAATCAAATTGCCGTGCCAATTACTGGAACGGCAAATAAAGAATTGTTGTTCCTCCACATGTTTATACCTCTAAATGCCACCTCATCAATTTCTAGATCAATAGATATCGATAGATCTCTAGGTCGATGAGGCCAGTCTGCGACTCTATCCACTCCACGGGACCAGACAACAACACATATGGCAGACCCTTGGCGTCCCTCCGGCCGGGGCTCACCGGTGAGGGCGTGGATGTGGAACTTGGCATGCTCGTTGCCCGAGCGGATGCTGTAGGTGATCTCGGCGTTGGTGCCGATGTCCTTGCTGGCGGCATAGACCCGCAGCACCTCCGTGCCCACGCCCACGTCCTCCGGCACCGTGGCCAGCTGGTCGCGCCGCTCGAACACGGGCGGGTTGTCGTTGACGTCCAGCACGGTCACCGTGACATTGACCAGCGACGAAAGGTGCGGCTCGCCCCGGTCTGAGGCACGCACGGCGATCAGGTAGGCGGGCTGCACCTCGCGGTCCAGGGCCCGCTCCAGGGCCAGCACGCCCGTGGCCCCGTCGATGGAGAAGGAGCCGCCTGCTGAGTCGGCCAGGGAGTACTGCACCTGGCGCCCAGGCCCGGCTTGGGAGGGAGAGAGAAACACAGGGGCAGAGAGAGAGAGACAGAGAGAGACACAGGGGCAGATAGA
The DNA here is from genome assembly GCA_900291075.1 of Melanogrammus aeglefinus. NCBI lineage: Eukaryota > Metazoa > Chordata > Actinopteri > Gadiformes > Gadidae > Melanogrammus > Melanogrammus aeglefinus. The sequence continues at coordinate 160,612 of OLKM01000126.1, read as the reverse complement.
GACAGAGAGAGACACAGGGGCAGAGAGAGAGAGACAGAGAGAGACACAGGGGCAGAGAGACAGAGATAGACAGACAGACAGACAGACAGACAGACAGACAGACAGACAGACAGACAGACAGACAGACAGACAGACAGACAGACAGACAGACAGACAGACAGACAGACAGACAGACAGACAGACAGACAGACAGACAGAGATTAGAAGACACAAACTGAATGGATAAATCCTGGATCATATAAATACCTCGACAAGAGCACATAATCATTGTTTAATCATCAATATTAACTCCTGTTATTTGGTTCAGTCTATTCAGTACTATTGTTAGCATTCTGCAAAATATTAATTATGCATATATTTGTACATACTCCTCTTTTCTCGTTTCTAACTTGACAACTACCGCTTTGTTTTCCTATCACGTCCACTGCTGCAGTAAACAATATATAAAAAAACATGCTTCAGAAAGATCAAAAGTTGACCCAATTATGCTTTGAGGATCTGATCCACACTCAGCACATCATCTTGGGTGGGAGAAGCCTGACATCAAACCGTGACCTCAGCTGTTACCCTGTTCAAAGCTATTCCTCATATGGGCTCCATGGCCCCGGGAGAAGCCCATCCAAATTCTAAACACCAAATAACTATGCATGGTGGAAAAAACTGAAGAATAAACGCTGTCAGTGTTGGTCAGTGTAGGCATTACTTTTCCCCACTGTAGCTTGTCCTTCCAGACGGTTGCAGAGCATGTCAAGTTAATTGACTAGAAAAGTTGGGCTTGTTTGCTATGGCGAATTGACCTACATTAAGGATACCGGCGATTGTAATATAGAGTAAAAAAGGAAGAGCCTGTGGTTAGAAACAGAGAGATATAATACCATTTAAAATATGGCCCTTTTTTAAGCACTTGACAATATTGTTTGTCTGTTTGTGCGTGCGTACATACGTGTGTGTGTGTGTGTGCGTGCGTGTGAGCGCTGTGTGCGTGTTGTATGAATTGTTAGTTAGGGTTGATTGCTGCTGCACTTGACATGGTAAACATGTCAAGTTCATGTTAAGCATGTCATGAGAAGCACGTAAAGAGCAACATTACACAGCAGCACCATGTTATTTGTTGCCAGCATTAATCTGAAGCTTCTCAGACCGATGTGTTATTTAGTAAGGGAATGACCCAGCCCGAAGCAGATCTAAGGACATGTGCAGTGAAGATGAAGACACCACACCTGACCACCAGAGATGCAGAGACGCCAAAGGCAGTTAAGGATCACAGAAAGATGAATGAGAAAAAATAATGCAATCCAATACTTTCTGCAATCCAAGACATTGCCTTCATGACCAGTACACATATATTAACTCTGTATGTAAATGCTCTTGACCTCTAATGCCGTATTTGGCATTTCTGCACGAATCCTGCAAGAGCTTCTCCTTTGTTGTGATCCTTTTGTGTGATTTATAACACAGCTTGCTCAATTTAACAGCCCCCTCTCCCATCTACATGGGAATAAACATCCTTACAATGAAGGACAAACAAAACACTGTGAGGTATTTAAATGAGGGCTGTGAAGACATGCCACATGTTTACAAACCACTTCTCGATTTATTCCTCCAAAGCATTCAAATGTCAGGTTGGAATTTCAATGTTTTGTTGGGTTATGACAGCTGTGACATTATTCTGACTGTGTGTGTGTGTGTGTGTGTGTGTGTGTGTGTGTATGGTATGTGTGATGTGTTGTGTGTGTGTGTGTGTGTGTCTATGTGTGTGTGTGTGTTTGTGCTGTGTGTGTGTGTGTGTGTGTATGGGAGCGAGTAAGCGTATATATTTATGTTTGTGTGTCTGTGTGTGAGTGATTGAGGTCGTAAATGTGTGTGTGAGTGGACGTGTTGATGTGTGCATGTTTGTTTGTGAGTGAGTGAGTGAGTGAGTGAATGAGTGTGTATATTTATGTGTATTTGGGTGCCTATGTGTGAGTGAGAGTGTATAAGTATGTGTGTGAGTGAGTGTATTTTTGTGTGTGTGTGTGTGTGTGTGTGTGTGTGTGTGTGTGTGTGTGTGTGTGTGTGTGTGTGTGTGTGTGTGTGTGTGTGTGTGTGTGTGTGCGTGTGTGTGTGTGTGTGTGTGCGCGTGTGTTTTTGTGCGCTCACTGGATCGATGACAGCCATCCCCCGATCAGAGATCAAAAGGTCACATGCTGTATGAGCAGATGGACCCCGCCTTGTCACATGACCCCGGGGGGCCGAGGGAACCTCCCCTTGTGAGTGATCATGGTTTTTTAACCAGATCGTTTGCATATCGCACCGTCTTGCTGAGGGATGCATTTTCATGGGGAAGAGGTCAAGAGAGCCAGACAGAGAGAGAGAGACAGACATGCAACTGGAGAGGGAGAGAGACAGACATGCAACTGGAGAGGGAGAGAGCCAGACAGAGAGGGAGAGAGAGAGAGCGAGAGAGAGCGAGAGCGAGAGCGAGAGCGAGAGCGAGAGAGAGAGAGAGAGAGAGAGAGAGACAGAGAGACAGACGAGAAGACAGACAGACAGACAGACAGACAGACAGAAGAGAGAGACAGAGAGAGAGAGAGAGACAGACAGACAGACAGACAGACAGACAGACAGACAGACAGACAGACAGACAACTGGAGAGGTAGAGAGAGCCAGAGAGAGCGAGAGACAGACAGACAGACAGACAGACAGACAGACAAAGACAGGCAGCAGCAGGCAGCAGGCAGAGCAGACAGCAGGCAGACAGACAGACAGGCAGACAGAGCAGACAGACAGACAGACAGACAGAGCACCAGACAGGGAACAGGAGAAGGAGAGAGCACCAGAGAGAGAGAGAGAGAGAGGGCAGTCCAGGGAGGTCACAGAAGAGAGCAGAGGGGGGGCTCACCTTCGTCTGGGTCGATGGCCTGGATGCGCGTCAGCAGGGCCCGGGGCGCCGTGTCCTCGTACACGCTGGCCGTGTAGTGGGGCAGGGAGAAGGCGGGCGGGTTGTCGTTGACGTCGGTCAGCGTCAGGTGCAGGAGGGAGGCGCACCACAGGCCCCCGCCGTCCTCCGCCCGGACCACCAGGCTGTAGGCGGGGGTCCTCTCCCGGTCCAGAGCCACGGCCGTCCTTACCTCGCCTGAGAGGAACACAAACAATAAAATAGACAGCTTGTGTACAGCGCACAATCCTACGTTTACAGTGTGGTTTAAAGTTTGGATTGCATTATAGTACAAAGAAATATTAATATATTGGATAAGAGATAAAGGATATTGAACCGGAGTCATACCCTGAATCGAGGGTCTGAGAGGTTTATTATCATCATGATGTATGGCAACAAGATCAAAGGAGCCAGGCTTATGGGCTTACTCTGAGCCATAATGTAATATTTATGTGAACGTAAATATATAGATGGAGTCGTAATATTAATGGTTATTTTCTTACAACTAATGTCAATCTGTATTTATGAATCTATATAAATACATAAATCTTATGTTCTGTGTTTATGCGCATGGTGTGTCCCGTAGTCGAGCATTTCAACTAATGCGACGCAAACAACCGGTCATCGTCCCTTCAGTCAGTTGGTCAGGGTGGTAGTGCGGAGGTCCTGCAGCAGCAGACGTACCCGTGTCAGGGTCCATGGTGAAGTCCTGGGCGTTGGGCCCACTCAGGGTGAACTGGATCCAGGCGCTGACCCCCACGTCGGCGTCCGTGGCTCCGACCTGCAGCACCGCCCCGTCGACCGGGATGTCCTCCGAGACGGACGCCGTGTACAGGGGCTGGAGCGCGACAAACAGACAGAGTGCAGAGTTATTCACAACACCTGTCTTCGTAGGTGCAGCCCTTTATCCCGGCCGAGGCCACAGCAGCACTGTGACCAGGAGATCTGATGTTAATGAGCTGTCAACAAAACATTTGCATGTTTCATCATCTGCACGCGTGAAGTAATGTCTGGCGATACACCAATGCAAAAACAAATACAGATTCTCTTCTTGTAAGCCTGAGCAGCGGAGCCCTGTTTCATACCATGACATAGTGCACACGCGGAGGTTACAGTGGAGGAGATGGTCGTTAAAGCGCCCCTCCCTACCTGGTCACAGACAGGACTGTTGTCGTTTGTGTCCGTGACTGCAACTTCCACTGTTGCCCTGGTAACGAAGAGCCCATCGCTGGCGGTGATGTTGAGCGTGTAAAGGTCCCGGTCCTCCCGGTCCAGCAGGCCCTTGACGTACATCTTCCACTCGCCCTGCACCAGGCCCAGGGCAAACACCCCGCCCCGGTTCCCCCCTAGACCACAGATGGAAAAGGACAGACAGGCGTGACGAGGTGAGTGTCGGGACAATATGGTGCTGAGGCTTAAATAGGGGGCCCTGATTGGAGATTATCCGCATTCCCGCTACCAGAGCCACGTCAGATATTTACTAAATAAATTTCCGTTATTTTGACAAACTTCAGCCCACAGTGCTGAAGTTTCATCTTTTTTTCCATATTTTTTCCATTCTATCTTTTATTTACCATCAAGGGATGCACGCCCGGATTACCTCTCTGTACACCATTTGATAGAAGTAATTTTCCTCAAATGACAGGAATCCCAAAGATATGCTGCTTGTCATTTTTCCCATCGAGTGGAGTTGCATAGGTGTGTGTGTGTGTGTGTGTGTGTGTGTGTGTGTGTGTGTGTGTGTGTGTGTGTGTGTGTGTGTGTGTGTGTGTGTGTGTGTGTCTTTGAGTGTGCGCACGTGTGTGCGCCTTTGCGTAGGGCTCAGTACTGTGGTGTGTGTTTCTGTGTAAACTTCCATATCAACCACTGAGAGCCCTCCAACTCCTAGGGCTCTCCCCCTTCAGTGCTCTGATCAATGATGAGTACACCCTCACACAGATGCACACTTCCACAAGCAACGGCTCACACCTCAACGCTAACCCGCTGGGCCTCTCTCCCCTGCTGTACAAATAGTGGGAAAGAGTGTAGTGCTGAAAGGTGTGTGTGCACACTTGTGCATGTGCACAATTGTGTGTGTGTCTGTTGGGGTGTGGTTGGGGGGGTTGGGGCTAGAAGATTACACTTCTGAGGAGTAAGAAAATTTAAATTTTCAGAATCCTTCACTCATTTCACTAAAGACAATTACATGTTGCAAGTGGTTATTTCATTTTTTATAGATATAGGATGCACCTGTAAACAAATAAAGCTGCAAAGAAATTCTGGCCATCTCAGTGAATACAAGCCGTTTTGTGATCTGCTTTCATCAAGGTGTGTGAACACCTCGAATAGAAAGGAGGATATCTTGGATATGGCTATACAATGGGATTACACCCCAAAAGAATACTTAGACACAAAAAACAAACAAAACTCAAATAGCGGTATAGCATGAATTAAGCACCCGTGTTTAGCTTCAGATCAAATCGAATATGTCCCATTTCATACAGCAACAGCCGCACTTTAACGGATTGGGTTTTATCTTCCGGCAGCAAGTGGAGAAATTCCTTTCGGTATGTCTTCGCTATCTGCTTTGTGCACATCAAATTGGTTTTCCTTTTTTATCTCGTGAGTGAAAAAGGTCACTTTTGGCTAGCTTTTTGGATTACACACTTTTGGCGTTTCAATTCATTCACTTGGTTTTTTCCAGGCTTTCCCTCCAGAGAAACCCAAAACCTGGGGCTATCATTGCTCTCTAGCCATCTAGCTGTCATCTATAAGGTCATGTCTTTCATTCTCAGCCGTCGTGTGTCTGCATTGGCTTCATTAGAATGCCACCCAGCAAAGGATTCCCCGCCTATTTAAAAGTCCTTCATTAACGCTTCGCTTCCTCTTATCCTCCACCCACTAGCCCACACTCCCCCTCAGCACTCCTGTCCTCTGTCCCCCTTCTCTAGGGGCCCTCCCAGCTTCATCATTGCTCTCTCACTTGTCAATTAGCAGGGAATGCAGGGGAAGAAGGGTTCCTGATCAACATCTCTGTAATGAAGCGTTTTAGCCTTCCACCTGATTTCTTCTTTGTATCCGTTCTGCCATTGTTCCTATTTTGGGAACAATCTTGGGCTTGTGCATGTAAGTAAGGAAAGATACACAAAATAACTATTTAGCCAGTAATTGGCTGTCGTATTGTTGTCGTTAGGGGATTGTTGTTATGACAGTTACCTCATATTGATTTGTCTGAATCAAAAAACTAAATAATTGAAAACTAAACTTGAATTTAGTTTTTAACTTTAGGATGACTCATGTATCCCAAAGTTTGTGGCAAATATAGTAAATTATGACCAGAGGCCAGACAGCCTTCATCAAATACATGTCAGGTTGTGAAGTGTGTAAACAGTTTACTCAAACTATTTAATATCCCTTTGGCCTTGGGCAAGCTGTAATGTACTGGGCTACTGTCAAGGGGTGTGGAATGCTAATTTTCTGTAGAAAAATGTGCTAACACATATCTGACAGAGCTGATATCAGCATGAAGAAAAATTGCATTTCAGTGCAGGACACTGTTAGTTTTGTAATCAGGCCGGGTTCTAGATATATGCACACCCACTGTGCACACAGAAACATTATATGAATTATAAATTGTATTGCATCTTTAATTTAATATGATGAGATTCATCCTCGTGTTTGCACAGGGTTGTTATGATGGACAGTTGATCAATCATGTAGGTCCCTGACAATTTGATTAACCTTAATAACAACAACTCTTTCAAAACCGATACATGCATAAATAAATGTACATAAATCCGGTCACAAGGGAGGTTTAGCATCGGTTAAGCATGAACAAAGGGATGGCCAGAAATATCTAGGACAAGAACCAAAAAAATCACTTACCGGTTATGTGGTAGCTGACTTGGCGGTTAATCGGAGAGCTGTCGTCATCTCTGGTGTTCAGCACTGCCACCACCTCCCCTGGTGGGTCGCTCTCCCGCACAGAGCCGCGATACCTCTCCTCCAGAAACGTTGGAGGGTTGTCATTGACATCGGTCACGACCACTGTCACTGAAGTGGTAGATGAAAGAGCAAGGTTCTCCCCGAGGTCATAGGCCACCACGGTGAACGTGTAGGATGGATCGGTCTCATGGTCCAGCTGTTTGAGTGTGGATATCCAACCGGAGTTGCTGTCGACGCTAAAGACGCCAACCAATCGGTCTTGTTCCCCTGCTGCTGGCTGGGTCGCTGTCCCAAGGCTGTAGGTCACCTGACCATTGGCTCCCGAGTCTGGATCCAATGCATGGACTTGGATTATTCTAGTTCCAACAGGCATTCCCTCCATGATCGTAGCCTCGTAAGAGTTGGATTCAAAGGCAGGCTTGTTGTCATTGAGGTCCAGCACCTTGACCTCAACATCTACCGTGGTCACAGAAGCCAATTTTGCCTGCTGAACCGTCGCAGTGACCTTGAAGTAGAAGGCTTTGATTACCTCATGGTCTAGAGGCTTTTCAAGCTTGATGATGCCTGTTTCCTTCTCCACCACCAATACCGCATCCTGGTTGTTCTCTCCAGTCTCACCATTCACCAGGGCAAAGGCAGCAGAGAGAGAAGCATGTCCAAGAGGAGTGCTGAGGCGCACCATCCCAATGGAAGCGCCTATGGGGGTGTCCTCTGGGATGGTAAATGAATACTGGGTTTGGGTGAAGGAGGGGATCAAAGCATCCAGTGCAAGAACATGGATGTAAACCGATACCAGAGAATGTCTCACAGGATTGCCGCTGTCCACAGCCTTGACAAAAAACGACAGGACAGAGTTCCTCGTATGGCTGAAGCTTCCTTTTGTTACCATCCAACCATTGTCAGGGTCAATCTCCAGAATATCCACCACTGGTACATGGGCCTCACTGTAAAGGGAGTATGTCACTTTGGCATTTAAACCATTATCAGGATCATAAGCCTGGATCTGGGTTACTAAAAATCCTTTGGCAACGTCGGATTTGACCGAAGCTCGATATTCAGTTGCACGGAACTGGGGTGCATTGTCATTTTCGTCCAATAGGGTAACTTGTACTGTGCAGTAAGAAGCACGTCCCCCAGAATCCTGGGCTTCAACTGCAAGAATTATGTCCTTATTAGCTGGGTCCTCACGGTCCAACTTCTCTACGGTAGTGATAAAACCATTTCCATCAATGCTAAATTGGTCCCTTCCCACATCGTTAACAAAAGAATAGGTGATTTTGCCAAACGCCCCTGGGTCTGCATCAGTTGCCTTCACCTGAAATAGAGACATCAGATACAATGAATACATCTGTAAGCATAGATATTTGCACACTGTAATTGTATCATGTAGTAAAATGATTGAGAAAGAAAGTAAAAGCATTTGCAGATTTGAATTACCTGTATAACTTTGGTGCCAATGGCAGCATTTTCCCGTAGCTCTGCATCATATGTACTTAATCCAAACAGTGGGCTGTGCAGGTTGGCCCCCAGCACCTTAACATGAACCTGTGCAGTGCTGGTGAAAACGCCATCAGAGACTGAGATGTTCAAGCTGTAGGCAGGCTCCATCCGTTGTTTACGATGACCAGATAGAATTATAATCCCTGTTTTCGAGTCGATCAAGAAATTCATCCTCTCATTGCCGGATAGGATGCTGTACACCAGCTTTTCTGAATCTGAGCTGTCAGCATCAGACGCTTGGACACAGGTCACAAAGTGCCCCCTGGGTGCGAGCTCGCTGACGTAGGCCTCGTACAGGAGCTGGTTGAAGACCGGTGGATTGTCATTCATGTCATTCACTACAACCACAACTGACACCTCGCTACTCAAAGGTGGAAACCCGTTATCCGTAGCCCTGACGGTGAAGTGATAGCTCTGGACTACCTCATGGTCAAGCATACGAGCGGTTAGGATTAAGCCGCTGCTACTATCAATGTGGAAGTAGTCTGTGCTGTTGTGCGTGTCTGAGAAAATCTGGTAGCGTACTAAGCTGTTCTTTTCTGAGTCCGAGTCTGTAGCGATAACTTGAAGTGCTGGAGTACCAATCATCGCGGTTTCTGACAAGACTGCCCTGTAAGACATTTTTTCGAACAAAGGTTGGTTGTCATTCACGTCTTGAACAATCACATCCACGTCTACTTCAGCCCGGGCTCCAGTCAGATAGTCCGTGGCTCTCACAGTTAGCCGGTAAGAGGAGGCTTTTTCGTAGTTCAGAGAGTGGATGACACGAATGACTCCTGTGTCAAATCCAATGTCAAACTGAAGGGATGGATCTCCTTCCACAATAGTGTAGATAATGCTTTGACCTTCGGGGCTTGTGGCATTAATACCAAGGATTGGTGTGTGCACTGAAACATCCTCATTCACAGACACAGAATAGAATGGTTTGTCAAATACTGGCATAGCTTTGTTAACTACAGTGATGGGGAACTCTATGGTCGTAGAAAGAGGTGGGTGACCACCATCTCTGGCATAAATAACCATCTGGTATTCCACATTAGATAGGTCGGATTCAAAGGCCTTCTTGAGGTTGAGGATTCCTGTATGCCTGTTGATTTCAAAATGCCCGTGGCTGTCCTTTAGGTAGTAAGAAACCTCTCCATTGATTCCTTTGTCCCGGTCTACTGCCATGACTCTAAAGATATGTGAACCTGGCTCAGCCTCGACTTGTACAGCCGCATAATATGGCAGCCCAACAAATATAGGATTGTTGTCATTGATGTCCTCAACTTGGACTTTGACCATCACTCTAGCCACACGCTGGCGATCGTGTTCCCTGCCTGCTTCAACGACTAGCTCATAGTTTTCCTGCTCTTCTCTGTCAAAAGGTACCCCTGTGGTTTGAATAACACCAGAAGTTGGCCGGATTCTAAATCGCGTGCCAGCGTTTAACAGTGTGTACTGAAGAGGTTCATTAAGACGGTTTCCCACAGCATTGACAACAGCAACTTTGGTGATGTTTGTTATATTCTCTTGGATAGAGGAAGAGTAGATACTTTGCCCAAAGCTCAGACCAGAGTCGAGAGCTTCCCTGACCAAAATGGTAACCAGAGCTGTGCTAGAGAATTTACCATCGGAGACTTTCACATTCAAGCGGAAGCGTTCTTTCGAGAAGTTGTTGTTTTTAACAGTGATGATTCCACTTGAGGAATCAATGGCAAAGTGTTCCAAAATTCCATCTGTAAGGGAGTATGTTAGCTCTGTCGGTACGTTTCGGTCAGGGTCAATGGCTGACACCTTCAGAGCCTCCACGCCCACATAGGTAGGGAGTAGCAAGACAGTCTCATATCCATCCTGGGTGAAACGAGGAGGTGAATCATTGGTGTCAACTACCTCTATGATGACCTCAGTGGGACTGTCTGCTGTCAGCTGTGGTCTTCCACTGTCCCTTACATGAACATGAAACTGGAAACTAGAAAATGTCTCGTGGTCTAGATTGGCAATGGTCCTGATGGAGCCAGTGCCGGAGTCAACCGTAAAAAACAATTTGGCAGTATCCTCAACAATCTGATACACCAACAGCGCATTTTGATTGTGGTCGGCGTCAGTCGCCTTTATCACCAAGGGGGAATCATCTGAATTAAGAACCACACTGTTGACTGGGGCAGCTTCGCTTATGCTTCCACGGTAACTCAGATGCTGGAACACTGGGGTGTTGTCATTTTCATCCACGACTTGAATGTGCAGGGTGGCATTGGAAGCCATCCCAGCCATGTTGGTGGCCTGGACCGTCAGCCTGTAGGATGTTTGGGTCTCATAGTCCAGGGGCTTATGCGTAGTGATCACGCCGCTATATTGGTTCATCTGGAATTTCCGCTGGCTGTTGCCCTGTTTGATGTCATAGGTCAACGTGGATTGGCTTACTGCATTTATTGTTGTAACTGAAGTTCCAATTGCAACGTTCTCTGTGATTTCTGCCTGGTACTCAGGTTGAGGGAATTTTGGTCCGGCATTATCAGAGAGGGTAACACTAATACGAGCAAGCGTAGTTGTGGACAGAGATGGGGAGCCATTGTCGGTGACTCGAACAGTCAGAACATAATGACCAATGGAAGACAGGTCCAAGTCACGGGCAACGGAAATGATACCCAAAACGGGCTCAATTTGGAATGCATTCCCAGCGTTTCCTAAAACAATAGAGAAAATAAATATATGAAAATATTGTGTTTGAATTGGATGAGTGTGTGAAGTACATTACTGTTTCATTTGATTAAATGTAAATAATGCATAATAAATAAATAAAAATGCTTTTTACCTCCTTCAATTGCGTAGTAAAGTTCTGCATTGGCCCCTTTGTCTTTGTCCAAAGCCGTTACCTGGACCACAGCCGATCCCACGGCCGCCGACTCATACACAGAGCCTTCGTACAGAGTACTGGTGAAGATAGGGACGTGGTCATTGACATCTTCCACCTCGATTAACACACGCGCCAGTCCTCGTCTGTAGGGGAACTCCTGGTCTTTAACCTAGTGAAAAAATAAGATAGCCTTGCCTTTATACAGCTATATTAACATCTGGGTTTCCAAATCTGAAAGGCTTGTAATGCTTGAACAACTGCAATGCTTTAAAGCATGATTGCTAGACCGCGATTCTGGATATGAATGAAAGGATGATTGTTTTGTTTTTATCTTCAGGAAACTGCTTTGTTTGTGTATAGCGTTGTAGTCAGAGTTCAAAAGATAGACATTGAGTGCTCCTTATAACTGTTATGGGCCCTTGGGGACAAGCTACTGCCAACAGTGAGTTTTAATTACTAGGCTAATGAGATTGATATTCATGCCTTAATCTGATACTCTGGAAAACAGTTCAGTGAGATCAGACAAAAACATCACACTGGTGAATAAAAATAGGGCAGCATTAGAATCCAATTCATTACATACCCTTTGGATTTTCCAATATAAAATTAAAATATCTAGTAAACTCATGTTGGTGATTTATAACAAACAACTTGTGTTATCTAAAACACTTAAAAAACTGTTATTGCCACTGGAACAGTAAGGGTACTTTTTCCAAATGTTCTGCCCAAATTAATACAGTACATCTTATCTTTTGTAATCCAAAGCTTTCATATGTTTTGAAATAAAATATAAATATTCAGAAATCCATATGCATAGCCAAGACATAAACGTTCTGTGTGTGCTGTAAATATGAGATATGAAATACATTTTCAACTATCCATTACACATAGGATTACAGACACTGGACCTGCTGAGACTGATAATACCAAATTTAATCAGTGCACTATGCCACTGAATGAAATATCCCCTGTTCTCCATATAATATTCATACCCATTCATAAACGGTGAAGCATTAGTTTCAAATTGACTACATCAGATCAACAAGTAATTCTTGCAGCGTAGATTAGCTAGTAGCCTACGATGAGGTGTTAAAACAGAGCATTTTCCGTTCCTGGCTTTAATCTGCTACTCTAGACAGGACGTCAAAACGAGTAAAGCAGATTCAATTGACTTCCTTCAAATGCAGTAATCAAAACGAATACAAGCCCCAAAAGACCTCAAGTATGTTCATTCACTCCTTAGTTCACACACAGAACCCTACACATACACATGCACAGAGCCACAGACACAAAAACACACACTTTGAATGCTATTACATTTTAATTAAATCTAAGACCATGGGCCCATTCCCGCATTCTTTTCATTGCTTCTTTAGAAATGCATCCAATTTCCTCTGATGAGGCTTGAATACTGTTCTGTTACTCTTTTGTGACTATCATAATTGCTAAATTATGGGTAAATGTATAACGTACGACGATAACAACAGACCAATTTTATTACACGATATTGGGCTTACCATAAGTCTCTTTATAACTATATATATATACAGTATATGCCTTATTCTCCATGGTGTGCACCCTCTACAATAAATAGAGCGTCCGAAACCATAATTGGGAAGGGGGGGGTGGGGGGCATTGCAACAGCATGACTTGTAATCGGCTAATTATCTGGAATAATCATCAAATTGAACTGAAGGCGCTTATATACCAATTTTTGGGAAGCTCAGGCGAGAGAGACTAACATCTAGTTCCTCCAACTGCCTCTTATCTATATTGTATGCATAGCCACCCAAATCCATTCCGCGTAAACGGGAAACATGTGATTACATCCACACAGAACAAAGCCAATCATTTCTTAGCTCCATCGCTTCAGATCTCAGGGGATAGTTCAGCCACATATGATGTATTTTCAGGGGCACATGTTTAATTTAGTTCAAATTTATTCAGATGGATGGATTCAAAAGAGTTTTGTCCGTTGACTATTGTAGACTATTGTCTCCGCTCGTGTGAAACCCAACGGCCTCCATTACGGACCCTACGTCTAACTATTCTACAGTCAAACTGCATCGTCATCGGTTGCTGGCATGCATGGCGTGCGTACCATGACGGTGAGGATGTGCTGGACGCGGGCCTCGTGGTCCAGCCGCTCGGCCGTGTACACGCTGCCCAGCGCCGGGTCGATGCGGAACAGGCGCAGGCTGCCGGGGTCCACCGCGCTGTGCAGTGAGTAGGCCAGCCGGTGGTGCTCGTCGCGGTCCAACGCCAGCACCTGCACCACCTCCGTGTCCGGGGGCGTGTCCTCCGAGATGGCGATGTCGTAGGTGGGCTGGGAGAAGACGGGCGCGTTGTCGTTGTTGTCCAGGACGCTGATGAGCACCTGGGGGGCAGGCGGAGGGAGGGAGATAAGGGGTGAACAGAGTGAAAGATTAACACGGGAGGGATTTGTAGGCTTCCGGTCAAGACCAAGTTTCAAAAACAGCCGATCACAATATCTACCAGGCAAAAGGTGATTCAAATTTGACCATTTTGGAACTGGAACATATATATATATATATATATATATATATATATATATATATATTATATATATATATATATATATATATATATATATATATAAAGTAAGGAGAATGACAATGTACAAAATGCATCCTGTTTTAGTGTGTGTGTGTGTGTGTGTGTGTGTGTGTGTGTGTGTGTGTGTGTGTGTGTGTGTGTGTGTGTGTGTGTGTGTGTGTGTTGTGTGTGTGTGTGTGTGTGTGTGTGTGTGTGTGTGTGTGTGTGTGTGTGTGTGTGCGTGTGTGTGTGCATGCGTGTGCGTGTGTGTGTCTCAGCGGGATGGCAGCATGGTGTGTGTCGCGCGCGACGTGCGCCCGAGGGCAGCCGCTCATGGAAAAAGGCCTGAGTCATCAACGCTAGTCGTGCGGCACACCGTGTGCATCGGAGGCAAAACAAGAGAGCAAACGTTATCAGCGGCAAGACAGAGTGACACAGGGAGGGGGAGATAAAGACAGGGAAACCAAAAATGAAAGAGTTGGGGGGACGCAATAACACGACATAGTAACAGTACCAGAGAGATGGAATCCAAGAGAGGAGACACAACGCAAGTCAGGTGAGGGGTGAGGGGGGTGGGGGAGCTGGGGGAAGACGGGGGAGGCTTCTGGGCTTAGCTGCTAAATTTAAACCGCCGCACGGCAGCCTTCTGTTGGTCTGTGGTTGGAGCAGAGATTTTGTTCCTGCCCCCTGCGGGCGGTAGCCATGCAGGGACTCCATATGGGAGCAATTGCTGGAGGACACACACCCACACTCATGGAAAATACACATCCTTTCTGTGTGCTTACAGGTGTGTGTGTGTGTGTGTCTGTGTCTGTGTGTGTGTCTGTGTGTGTGTGTGTGTGTGTGTGTGTGTGTGTGTGTGTGTGTGTGTGTGTGTGTGTGTGTGTGTGTGTGTGTGTGTGTGTGTGTGTGTATATTGTACATGCAAATGCCTAGCCAGTAAAGCTCTGTTCAATTGTTATCAGCGCAAAAAAAAACAGCGCAGGTTAATCCTGCTGAAGAGGTACTTAGGTGCAGTCTGCTATACTTTAGCGAGAGAACAGCCAGGGGGATCAACAAGTGAAGAGAGTGTTACTAAGGGACCATCGGCAAGGGGTACAATGATGTCAGTGAAAGACGCAATGAATGAAATGACACTACAGTACACACACTTTTCCCTCCTCTTGTAGCCCTCAATTCCCTCTCCATCCAACACTTCAACTGCCTTTCCCACCAAAGAAACGAAACACGCTTTTTGGTGAAATCATTTTCTATTGATATTCTATGGAGGATATGTATTCCGATTATTCTGTTTGATTGTGTTTATCCTGTAGTCTCACTTTGCATAAACAGAGATACGCGATGCATAAAAACATGTCAATACATGTCAATACTTTTCCTTGTTGAGTAAAGTGAATGCCCTTGGTGCATATACCAGCTTGTTAAATGTGTGTGTGTATGTGTGAGTTCCCATCTGGGGCGTAAAGCATATGTTGTCTCACTCACACATGAGAATTCTTTCTTCACTCAATAAAAATGCTAATATTATAGGCCTGGGACAGTACACAATAAATTATAAGGTCTTGTATTATCTTTTTGCATGTATGTGTATATGTGGGGCTGTCTTTACATGTATGTGTGTAATGTGTGTATAAACTGGACAAATCACATTGAAAATCAAATGGTACGGCCTATATTGTCAAAATATTAATCAAAACAGTTTTCCTCATTTGTCACGTCTGAGATCTTTATTCCCTCATGTGATTTTGGGAAGCGAATATGATGTTGAAGAGACACTTAAACCTCCACTTTGTAACTATTCTACTGCAGCTATTCATTCCATTCAAATATGTCAGTCCTGTCAGTCCTGTCAATTTAGGGACTTTTTCACTATAAAGCATTTTATTCTGTACCACAAATATGCCTCCTTACTCCATAGGGAAATCTCAAGCGATCTCCCTCTTAATCTTAGTCTGAAAGTTACACCTTTTACTGTAGCTACAAATCAAGCCACTAGAGGTCACTAATGTAAAAACATACATAATGCAGGTTTAATTTTCTGAAAAACAGAAATATGCATGTACCTGAATTAATCTGAATACCTGGATCAGACAAACTTATAAGTAAAGACCTAAATTGGATCAAGGTCCAACTTTCAGATGTTTTAAGGCTGCACTGCTTAGGGCACAACCACTAAATGAATCCATTATCAGTCTTTGAGCACATGCATCATTCCTCTTGGGATGATGAAGGACAGCCCTGAGGGGACAAACTGAGTAGTTTGAACGAGTTGGGCTGGTCGGCTGCAGCACCATCACTGCAATCAATTCAGAGATGCTGGGCGATAGCAGTGACAGTCCTCGCAACAGGCCATCAGTCATGTTGTTTGGAGTCATTAATGAAACAGGAATGAAGATGATTGAATCATCACAAGAGACTCGGAGGAGTACACAGAGTCCTAAGGTCATGTCCCCACATGGTAATGTTAATTTTCTTTTCCAATGTAATTAAGTGATCGCAGCAATTGCGTTTGTCTCAGTAATTGCAGGTGCTCTGATTCCTGCTAACTTGAACAAGCTTGCGACAACACTTTTAACGCTCTCCCACAACATATTCACCTTGGTTGACACAGAACACAAAGAAAAATTCCAAAAATGTATGTTGGTCATTTTAACGTTAATTAAACACTGAATATACACAGCACTGTGTTAAATAGCCAGTACCTTTCTTGCATAGTATGTACCATGAACAACACTCGGTACTTGGTACTAAGTTGACTTGATTTCCCCCCGGACCCCTTACCTGGGTGGTTGCCATGTTGGTGCCGTCGGTCACCTCCACGGTCATGTTGTAGAAGGAGCGCTGCTCGGCGTCCAGGGGCTTGGCGATGACAATGGTTCCCATGCCCTTCTCGATGTCAAAAAGGCTGTCTGCGTTCCCTCCTACAGGGGTCCAGAGAGCAAAGCACAGCTAGTCAGACAGGGGCGGCGGTGGTGGTAGTGGACATGAGGGACGAGAGGAGATGGCTGTTGTAAGGGAATGTTGTTAGGGGAGGTGTGGGTGGGGGGTATACGCCATCTTAAAAAAATTCCTAGGGGATTTTGATGGAGATGATAATATTGAGATTCATTCCCACCAGGGTTACAGGTGGAGACAGCATCCATGTATTCACATAACCGTAACCACAAACATAACCATAAACACACGCACCGAGAACCGATGCAGACACGCACCATCACACACACACACACACACACAAAAATATAAACACACCTACACACACACACACACACACACACACACACACACACACACACACACACACACACACACCTACACACACACACACACACACACACACACACACACACACACCACACACACACACACACACAACACACACACACACACACACACACACACACACACACAATCACACCCAGTCACACACACACACACACACACCAATATAAAAGCACACACATACACAAAGCAGTGTCTTCATTGACTAGGGAAGGGGAAGGGGTAATGTGGTGTGTGCACGGAGGACGGGAGGTTGTGCAATGAGGTGTGTGTGTTATCATAGTTGGACTTCATTCGTTTGGACCCTCCAAGCTCACCGCAAGCAGGAGGCAATTAACATGAATGCAAAACCAAATAAAGAAATAAAAGCATGCCAATACAAAAAAGACCACACACTGGCGGACGCATGAATAATGGCCATGCAGAAATGGTATTCAAAACACAGACTGTCTATTTGTCTATATGTCTATATTCCTACACACGACTAGCCATTACTGGAGGACAGCATAGGAGTGAGCGTCCTGTGTCACTAATGGGGTTGTAATCATTTAAGTTACAGCAACGGAGGGGGGGGGGGGGGGGTTCCAGAACTCTGTGCTGCGGTGACACATGGCGGACAGGGTTACAAATTAAACAGCCACCCTGCCTTTTTGCATTATGCATGTGCTAAATTAAAAGTAACAGTGTCAACCGAGCCCCATTGGCATCAACGCACATGTCAGGAATTATGTAAAATAATTATGTGCCAGAATGATGTCTTATTAATAAGATTCTGGTCAGCCCACCGCCCTTTTAATGATTAGTAGATTACACCGCAGTAGTGAGTGTGTATACAGAGGCTGATTTCAGGGGGACTGTGTGTGTGTCTTTTTCTATGCAGGGGTGGCTGTGTGAGTCTGTGTGTATAAGTAGGTGGCTGTGTGTCTGTCTGCTTCTGTGTAGTCCTATATATCTGAAGTAACGCGTCTGCTATGCTTGTCCCCAGATTTCCACACACACACACACACACACACACACACACACACACACACACACACACACACACACACACACACACACACACACACACACACACACACACACACACACACACACACACACGTGAGTGTGTGCGTCTGTGTGTGTGTGGGTGGCTGCGTCGGAGTGGGTGTCTGAATCCGTGGTGTAGACTCAAAAGGATTCCATGTCGGCGTCTCCGTCTAATAAATCCATGACCTCAGCCCTCCAACAGTCAGACATGTGTGTGTGTGCTTGTGTGTGTGCGTGTGTGTGTGTGTGCGTGGATGTTTCCGTGTCCATGTGCTTTGAGGTATTCCGTGTTGTGCTCACTCTCATGTCAATCCTGTGTGTGTGTGTGTGTGTGTGTGTGTGTGTGTGTGTGTGTGTGTGTGTGTGTGTGTGTGTGTGTGTGTGTGTGTGTGTGTGTGTGTGTGTGTGTGTGTGTGTGTGTGTGTGTGTGTGTGTGCCCCAATAAACCAGTTTCCTTTTCTAGTCCATTTTACCTCATAGTTCACAGATATACACACTAATGTGCTTTTGGATCATATTAATTTTGCAGTGAAGTTAATCCAATGGTTTTCTTAAAGAGTACTGTGGCTTGGTCTAAAAACAGCTTTCCCAGTCGCTTTGACTTTCCCCAGGACTCAAGTTTTTAAGAGCTCCACACGTAAAACATGCGTTGAAAGTAATATTATGTCATTATACTGCAATCCCTCGAGTTTCTGGGCTAACATTGTAAAAGTAGGACTTTGGCTACTTCTATAGATGGATTACATCAATCCATTGATACACGTATGAAACATTATCCAGTTTCATATGCCAGAACATTTCTTTTGCTACTTTGTCTGTGTCGTTAATCCTCAAAAAGCAACCAGTTTATATTCCTTCTCATGATAAACTACAACGAATAAGAAAGGTCACCAAATCATTTCCCGGTTGAAGCAAATTATCAGCAGGGAAAGGATACGCTATCATAACGAGTGGCTCTGGCGCAGCGATCACAGACAGCTTCAAAAGCCTCCGTGTCTGCCATTCCAAACCCCAAGATGCTTTCCCCTCGTTTCGGAATAGAATCCGGAAGAGGGAGCCGGCCCTGATGGTTTGGCAGAGACCGGCGCGTCAAGGTTGGTACATATTTTTTATAAGTCTGCCACTAAATTACAGAGGAACAAACCCCAAAACTCTGCAGCTAAATTCAGCTTCCTCCCATGTTTTTTTTCCACTCTGGATAAGTGGGAACAACAAAACCAAAACACACAATGTAATTTGCGAGAGCCATAGGGGTTGGGAATGCCCAAGCCTTTCTCTCTTTATTTATTTCATTGAACAGGGGGAGGGTCTATTTTTCTTCATTGTGCAGTAAGATTAAATGCTACCATTGTAAAGCACTGCTACCTGGAAACCCACCTATGCTTCTCTCAAAATGAGAACGTGATGAAAGACCGGGTCATTGGGTGCCTATCTGTTGGCGAGGGGCCTAAAGCTACGTTGATGGGAACATTAAGGCAAAGAGGCCCATTATTGTATCCGTGTGTGCTTGTGTGCGAATGTTGGCGAATGTGTGAGAGTGTGACGTTGTGGGTGCCCGTGTGAGAGCTGGAGCTGAGCAAGTCATCGTCACTATAGTGAGACGAATCTGTCAAACTCTGCAATTGATTAATACAGACGAGGCTGATACCCTCAAACGGTCATCCAAGCCTGATAGGCCCAGCAGATGTGGGGTAAGCCTGTGGTTAAAAACAAGCAGACCACCATTTCTTGTGTGTTTAAAAAAGACGTGGCGCTTGTCCAGCATGAGCAGCTGAAATGACATATGGCCCATATACGACCTGTGGTCATGATATCATTAGGCTGGAGCCGGTTTGTTTTTGTAAGGGTCTGGTTTATAGGGGATGACCGGCGGGCATAAACATGGACTGCATGCTTTTGACTGCAGGACAGAGAGAGAGAGAGAGAGAGAGAGAGAGAGAGAGAGAGAGAGAGAGAGAGAGAGAGAGAGAGAGAGAGAGAGAGAGAGAGAGAGAGAGAGAGAGAGCATTGACGATTTTATTGTCTGAGTGTGAGTGCGTGTCACTCTGCACAGCATCCATGCAGTAGGTTATAGCATATTTCCTCCAAGTCTCCTTGCAGTTCTATCTCGTTTTATATCCTTGTCTATGCGGTGCTGGGTTTTTTAACAACTCGTAGTTTCCCGTTTGCAGACATCCGGCAGTGCTGATGATCCTCGTTATTCTCCGTTACAGTTACCGCCTACCTCACCACCCTCCCCCCTCCCTCATCCCCCTCCCTCATCCCCCTCCCCCATCCCCCTCCCCCCAGCACTTCTCCATCTCTTGACTCTCCTCACTCTCTTTAGAGTGAGGGTGAGGAGACACGGCCAGGATCTGTTTTAGCTGCCTCCTTATCTCAGACCACCTGCCCTCGGCTGTCACTGCATCTCGTCTCTGTCCCAGCATGGGCTCACACACTGTGGTACGTGTGTCTCATCTCCACCCCCTCCCCCATCATCTCTGTGATAACCCCAGACGATTATGTTTATTTTTTGGTTTATGCATAGGGTCCTGTGTCTTAGTTCAGTTTCTATCAAGCCAGTTGTGGCCCATATGCTGCAGTGACTTTGAAGATCTCTCTCTCTCTCTCTCTCTCTCTCTCTCTCTCTCTCTCTCTCTCTCTCTCTCTCTCTCTCTCTCTCTCTCTCTCTCTCTCTCTCCTCTCTCTCTCTCTCTCTCTCTCTCTCTCTCTCTCTCTCTCTCTCTCTCTCTCTCTCTCTCCACTCTGTGTAGGTCCTGAGGCAGCACTCAGCAGGAGGAGGAAGTCTGTCTGGCCAGCTTCTATGACCCCGCAAAGACCCCGCGATGACCCTAGGACAACCCCGGACCCGTCCACTACCCCCTCGGACCCCCGGAGCCTTCATATGTCTAATTGGGTCTGAAGTCGTCTGTCGGTGTCAGGCACTTATACAACAACCAGGCACGACTGTGCTTGTCTGTGTGTGTGTGTGTGTGTGTGTGTGTGTGTGTGTGTGTGTGTGTGTGTGTGTGTGTGTGTGTGTGTGTGTGTGTGTGTGTGTGTGTGTGTTTGTGTGTGTGTAAAAAAAATGTTTGGTTGGTGAACATGGGAGAAGAGATGTTTGTGTGATTTTGAGAAGGGACGGAGGGCAAAGTAAATATAGTATGGAAAATCTGCTCCCCCAATGACTTTGGGCGTATGTTAATTCTATGTTTTTCTGAACTCCTTTGAGAATGACTTCTATACATGTAACAGCTGTGTGTGTGTGTGTGTGTGTGTGTGTGTATATGTGTGTGTGTTGGTGCCCGTGTGTGTGTGCCCATGTATGCGTGTATGAGAGTGTGTGCATGAGCATGTGTGTGTGTGTTGGTGCCCGTGTGTGTGTGCCCATGTATGCGTGTATGAGAGTGCATGCATGCCCACAAGCATGTGTGTGTGTGTGAGTGTGTGTGTATGTGCAGGGGCCTGAGCAAGTATGGTGTGAGCCATAATCCACAGAGGCTATGATAGCGACTGTAGCCATGCTCAGAGGCAACCAAGGCTGCTAATGCTGGGCCATTAGAAAGAGCTGTCACCACGGTAACCTAGGGGGTTGGATGAGTAAGCCTTGGGGAGCAGCGAACTCTTGAAGAAATTGCCCCACAATATAATCTATCTATTAACCCAACCAAGAGAGAACACGCACACACACACACACACACACTCACTAGGACTGGGTGCTAGATACATATTAGTGTTTTCAACTTTGGTAATTCTCATTGCATTCAACATGTAATATATATATAGAACAAGATGCAGTTTTGTTGTCTAATTAAACATGTCTCGCAGGAATTATCACAATATAACAACTGTATCGCAATAACATTATGATAGACATTTGGGATATCGTCATCGTTGAAAAAATCCAATCATGCAAAAAATAATTAATTATACCTCCCCTAATACATATTCAAGATCAAACAGACAGACACTGATTCAGGACATAGAACACAGGCAAAGTTGCATACATACAAACTGAAGAATGGAAATAACCGACGTCCAACTAGAACCAGACCAGGGTGCTCCTCCCCACTGCCCTGCCTACTGTGGTACGGCCCACTCCCAAAACATTATACCAACCAATCATCAACCCCACATTAAACCAGCCAATCACAGGAGGGCATGAGCGGCACTGCATGGCATTGTGGGGAGAAGCACGAGCAGGAATAATGATTGCCGAATAAATAAATAAAGAACGACAAAAATAATGCTGGCAAGTCGGAAACATGAATGACAGGGTGATGACGATAAAGTGAAGGAAGAATAATGTTGGGGGGGCGGGGGTGGGCAGGGTGAATTGGAGGCAGGCCTGGGAATGGGTGGTTTGGAAGTGGAAGTGAGATACCTTCTGTGGTACAGTTCCTGCCACAAGCGTTCTGCAGAATATAGAACATCTCGCGGAAAGGCCTGGGACCTTCCAGGCACGAAGCATTGTGGAGAGAGAGAGAGAGAGAGAGAGAGAGAGAGAGAGAGAGAGAGAGAGAGAGAGAGAGAGAGAGAGGAGAGAGAGAGAGAGAGAGAGAGAGAGAGAGAGAGAGAGAGAGAGAGAGAGAGAGAGAGAGAAGGCAAAGAAAGGAGTGTGGGGTAAGCGAGAGAGGAAGAGCAAAGGTGAGGCACACAGGAAGGACAGAGGGGACAGTGGGAGGGGGAGGGGGCTGAGGAACACGTCTATGACGTGGGCGCCGCTTGAGATGAGAGCCGGAGCGAGAACCATAGGGAGACAACAGGAGAGCTCAGTGAACAGAGCACCGGAGGGGGAGAGGCAGGAGAGAGGAGTGAAGAGAGCAAGGTGAATTCTCGACTCTCCCTTTTGTGAACCAGGCCATTCAGAATTAAATCAACATAACACAATCATGTATACAGAACTCAAGACTATTCAATGTTCCTATTACCCACTAGATTGTCAAATTGCATCATGCTATGCAAACTGTATTTAATATAGATACATATTTAAAGCTGAATTTAATGCTGAGTTTAATGGCGAATTTGAGAAGATTTGTCAAGTCTGAGAAAGACTGTTTATGACGATATAATGGTTGAGGACTTTTATTTTGGAAGAGATAGGATAATCATAAATAGAGAGAGAGAGAGAGAGAGAGAGAGAGAGAGAGAGAGAGAGAGAGAGAGAGAGAGAGAGAGAGAGAGAGAGAGAGAGAGAGAGAGAGAGAGAGAGAGAGAGAGAGAGAGAGAGAGAGAGAGAGAGAGAGAGAGAGAGAGAGAGAGAGAGAGAGAGAGAGAGAGAGAGAGAGAGAAAGAGAAAGAGATAAAGAGAGAGAGCGATAGAGAGAGAGCGCGAGAGAGAGAGCAAGAGAGAGAGAGAGAAAGAGAAAGAGATAAAGAGAGAGAGCGATAGAGAGAGAGCGCGAGAGAGAGAGCAAGAGAGAGAGAGAGCGATAGAGCGAGAGCGAGAGAGAGAGAGAAAGAGATGCAGAAGGTGCTCGATAGCGATGGAGAATGCCGGAAGCACAAGCCAGACGGTATCTCCATTCTGGATCACACTGACGCATCAGTGACGATAACAAAAACAAGCAAAGGAAAAAGCGAATGGTGCACTCTGGGAAATGTGGTCCTTGGTCAGCATATTACTCAGACGGTACTTACCATACTGGATCACACTGACGCATCAGTGACGATAACAAAAACAAGCAAAGGAAAAAGCGAATGGTGCACTCTGGGAAATGTGGTCCTTGGTCAGCATATTACTCAGTCCACTTACCACACAGGCAGACCGGCTGCCCTTAAGAGAAATGAGTAAACAACTGCATAGATGTAACCGTGTTATTTCATTGGTCAAAATCTTCTGCAGTGTTGAATGGCATAAAATATTAATTGAATTACTTTAGGGGTGGAATTATTTATTCCAGTTATTGAATCAAAGAGGGGTTTACTCGTATACCAAAATATCCTCACAAACGAAATTCTATGCGGCACCAGAGTCAAGCTTAAAGCGCTTGGTATGACATAATCTCATTAAGTCTTTCAATTGGATGGGAGTGAACTTTGACGGATCAAAGGGATTTAAGTGTGCCACGTTTGGCATTTCACGCTGTTCGAAGGAGTGTCACACTCCCTTTAATATTTGTCGCAATGTTTTTTAGTGGGAGCTAGTCCCAGCCTCTGTAAGGCTATGGTGAATACACA
>OLKM01000126.1:126511-136399 GCA_900291075.1 Melanogrammus aeglefinus | reverse complement strand
TAGATGTGTATAAGAGACAGGTCCACTTACCACACAGGCAGACCGGCTGCCCTTAAGAGAAATGAGTAAACAACTGCATAGATGTAACCGTGTTATTTCATTGGTCAAAATCTTCTGCAGTGTTGAATGGCATAAAATATTAATTGAATTACTTTAGGGGTGGAATTATTTATTCCAGTTATTGAATCAAAGAGGGGTTTACTCGTATACCAAAATATCCTCACAAACGAAATTCTATGCGGCACCAGAGTCAAGCTTAAAGCGCTTGGTATGACATAATCTCATTAAGTCTTTCAATTGGATGGGAGTGAACTTTGACGGATCAAAGGGATTTAAGTGTGCCACGTTTGGCATTTCACGCTGTTCGAAGGAGTGTCACACTCCCTTTAATATTTGTCGCAATGTTTTTTAGTGGGAGCTAGTCCCAGCCTCTGTAAGGCTATGGTGAATACACACCCATAAAATGTGCTGATGTAAAACTGGAATAATTTGCACTTCAACAAAGTCACATCGTCAACAGAAAGAAGGGGGTGGGGGAATTTGTGCTAGGTAGGATAGAAGAAGTTGAGGGGGGTTTGGGGTTTTGGGGGGGGGGGGGGGGTACAGTAGCACGGATCATGCAGACCCGATAGGGCACAATGCCGTAGCTGCATCTCCTCATCACGTATTCACGTCTACACCTGCTGCAAACGGGCAAAACTGTGGCAGCCACATGCACGCACCAAGCACGGGGGGCCGCTCCCTGACCCCCCCCCCCTCCCTCCCACCATTACCCTTCCTTCAGCTGTGATATAAGAATACACCCCCAACCTCCTAGCAAAAATAATTAGCGTTAGCATTAGCATTATTGTTAGCAAGTTGCATCACCACTTTCTGAGGTTAAGCTAGGGTTTGGGTTGGTTACAGTGTAAATTTGGGGTCAGCTTTACCTGTGATGTCAAACCAAAGCGGGGTGGAGCTGTGTTGCATGGAGACCACGCCCACAATCTCTGCCACCCTGTCGTTCTCCATGACAGTGAAGTTGTAGAAGGCCTCCTCGAATTGCAGCGGCTGCGGCAGCGCCGCGGGACGCCGGATCCACTCGATGTGCAGCCGCGCGCTCGCAGACTTCTGCGGCCGCCCGTTGTCAGTGGCTTTGATCTGGAGCGGGGGTAGAATGACGTGAAGGAAAACATAAATAAGCAGAAATCAAAGCTAGACGAATACAGTGCTATGCCAATTAGCATCAGAACACGTTGGCATCGCCAAACATCTGTTTAACCCATATATGACGGCCATATGAGCTTAATCTGAATCAGAAATAATTCAATGATCCCTGGAGGGGAAATGGGTCACGTTACAGTTGCCCCCTTTCTGGAATATAAATATATATGCATAGAAAAATGATAAGACTATTAAACATAAGAAAAAAAGTATAAAGAAAAATGTTCCTTCCACTACAATATATATATATATATAAAAATTATAAAACAGTGATATCCTACAATACAACTTCTTAGATATTAACAATGAGAAATGGGATCTATAAATGTGTTCAACTACATGAATAGGATAAATAATAATCTTACGTCCATGTACAGTAGGCCTATAAATAAATATAAATAAAGAGTACTAGCCAAATACACAGAAGTAAACTTAACTTAAGTAAACTTTTAAGGGAAAGCGTAGAAGATTTCAATGCTTAATAACCAATTAACACATAGCTTAATTAAATAAGAATGTAGCTCTATTTCTGTTCACACTATGAAAGTGCTCTCTAATATGCCTATTTTGGCTCTACCGCTAACGACCTTAAACAAGAAGAGGCGTTTTGTCCATGGTACCGTGAGGATGTCGTAGCTCCCGGCCGTGAAGGACTTGCGCGACGACACCATTGCCGTCTTGGGGTCGATGAAGAACTTGCCGTCCTCGTTGCCGTCGACAATGCTGTAGGAGAGGTCTGAGTTGGGCCCTTCGTCGCGGTCGTAGGCGAACACCCGGTAGATGGCCTCGCCCTTCTTGCGACGCTCCCTCTCCGGGAGCCGGATCTGGTACACCTTCTCCGGGAAGACAGGCTTGTTGTCGTTCTCGTCCATGACCTGGACCATCACCCAGACCGTGCTCTGCTTGGCATTGGGCGGACCGTCCGTCACCGTCACCTGGGGAGGGGAGGACGGAGAGAGGGATGGTCGTTGTTGTCAGAGGGAATCAGCGTTGGAAAGGTCCTCAACCTCGTCCTAATTGTGTTGTTCATCCTACATCTGGGAGGGGTTTGGGGATGGCTAATGCTTCCCCAATCACCAATTGCAGGTGCGGAAGGGGATGCAGCTGCAAGTAATCAGTAATCAGGACAGTATGACGAAGACTTAACCGGTGCAAATGTGTGAGTCTGTTGTGAGCAGGAGAGATTAAGGTTAGGGAAACACTGGTGGTCGATAATTGAGTGAACTTTGAACTTTACTTCGATTTTTATTGTTAAGACCTTGCCCTGAACGGGCAGAAGGGAACAGACAGAAGTAAGGATTATGTGATCGGACAACAGACTAGCTAGACTCCTTGCATGTCTCCTCAGAATGTTCCTTTAAAGATGAACAGAAAGACTCCCAGGTCCCTGTCTGGGAATTTCTCTTCTCCAAATCATACATTATAGAAATTGCAAACAACAAAACAGTAAAAGAAAAAAATAAACAAACAGCCGGCTATTCTGAGCTGCTGTTTCTTAACAAAAACGGTAGCTTACATTGGCATATTAAAGAGGTAGAAAACGTAATTTAATTTGTATTATTTTTTTTCGATTAAAATCCTGTGTCTCAGAGCCAATTAATTGAGCTCCTTACCTTTGGTTGTCTCTGACCACAAAGACATGAGCGGTGAGAAGGGGCTTGGAGTATGACGGCTTATACAGTCGCTTGCTAGCTTGATTTACGTTTCAATCTTTTTTTACAAGCAACTTTTTATAGTTTAATGTGTAATGTGGGTGTAATGTAGCTAGTAACCAATAATGATTCAGGAGAAAAAAACTAAGATATGAAAGATGGATCGGAAAACTACTATGTCCGCCACTGCCTGTGGCGGACATCAGCATCATATGATCTATCTGTTCTGTGTTCTGCATCTAGTCTCATCTAGCTTCACATCAAGGAATATTTGCAGAGAGAGAGAGAGAGAGAGAGAGAGAGAGAGAGAGAGAGAGAGAGAGAGAGAGAGAGAGAGAGAGAGAGGAGAGAGAGAGAGAGAGAGAGAGAGAGAGAGAGAGAGAGAGAGAGAGAGAGAGAGAGAAGAGAGAGAGAGTATAGACTGGCTATATGTATCTTAAAGGGTTGTAAATAATACAAATTGTGTTTACACCAGGATATAAATGAAAAAACAACCTTAATCTTTATAGGCCTCCAAAGTCTACTCTCCTTTTCATTGGTAGATTGCTTTCCCGTCTGACTCAGACTTTTCTTTACTGCTAAAGCACTTTTGTTTGTTGGGTAAATAACGTACATATAAATGGTAAGGGGGTTAACTTTAAATAACGCTATGGTAAGTGTTTGAAGAGCTGTAATGTTTAAGGTAAGATCTTGTTGTAAACAATATCTTTAATATGTACTTTCCCGCATTCAGTCGTTAAAAGCTCTAGTTAGTTAAATATTATACATTTTTGAATGTATAAATAGGAATAGAGAAAAAGAATAACAGGCTGGCTAGCAAGCTAAACCAGACTAAATGTCCTGCATTTCACCATGTTACACCATCCCAAACATCCCAGCTACATTTCAACTCTAAAAATGTACTATTTTAGTTGCACTCTCCACAAAAAAGATTGCTCATGATAGCAGAAGCAGAATTGGTCTATACTTATAACCCACCTTTAACTTTACCATTGAAGGCATGCAAAAAAAAGATTACACACACACACACACACACACACACACACACACACACACACACACACACACACACACACACACACACACACACACACACACACACACACACACACTCTTTCAGGTAAGACTGGGAGCAGCTCCATCGACCTCCAATCAGGGTAGATAGGGCAGAGTTAGACTGTTCCAATTACTTCATAATGGAGACAGACACACTCTCACACACAGAGATACACAAACAAACACATATTGCTACACACATGGCTACACTGCTCAAATTACTTAGATCTTCTCAATTACACTAAATCACTGTATCGTCCTCCCAAATTTGCACAACGTAGAAAACACAGAAATGTGGATTGAATCTGTGTGTGTGTGTGTCTTTGCATGTGTGTGTGTGTGTGTGTGTGTGTGTGTGTGTGTGTGTGTGTGTGTGTGTGTGTGTGTGTGTGTGTGTGGGTGTGTGTGTGCGTGTGTGTAAGATAGCAGAATGGACTGTTCTATCTGTTCTAATGTTAGTGTTGGCAGCTTTTGAAGTGGAACAGAGTGAAAGTGAGAGAGAGAGAGGGGAGAGAGAGAGGGCAATAGCGAGCAAGAAACAGAGCGAGAGAGAGCGAGGTACCTCCAGGACGTGTTCAGCCTGCTGCTCGCGGTCCAGCTTTCTGGAGGTGGTGGTGATGAGACCTGGGGACAAACATAAAAGAAACCTTACTACAGAGATATGTGACTGTATTACACACACACACACACACACACCACACACACACACACACAACACACACCCCACACACACACACACACACACACCACACACACCACACACAACACACACACACACCCACACACACACAACACACACACACCACCAAACACACACACAACACGCCGATACATCATCACCCCCCCCCATCCCACACCCACCACACACACACACACACACACACACACACACACACACACACACACACACACACACACACACACACACACACACACACACACACACACACACACACACACATACATCATCACACCCACACACAAACACACACACAGATATAGCAACATCCACACACATACACACCACACACAGACACAAACACACACACACAATACATCATCACACACACACAAACAGATAGAGCAGCACATGCTCACGGCAGGAAATAACAGGGCTCGGAGCATTTAACTCCGGACACTATCCAAACGCCCCAAGGGGGCCGATCAAAACTTTTCAAAAAAGTGGATTTCCTAACCTGGTTCACACACACACGTACACACACACACACACACACACACACACACACACACACACACACACACACACACACACACACACACACACACACACACACACACACACACACACACACACACACACACACACACACACACACACACACACACACACACACACACACACACACACACACACACACACACACACACACACACACACACACACACACACACACACACATAAAGCAACACCCACAAAGTTATATTAACACACAAGGACTGAGCCACACTGGCAGTGACATGACATGGCAATTAGGTATGCGGGTTGAACAGGACTGTGGACTAGTTGCAGTAATTAGAAGGAGGGAGAGGGAGAGGGTGGAGCTAATTGTTTCAGTCAGTGAAGTTATTACAGAGAGAGAGAGAGAGAGAGAGAGAGAGAGAGAGAGAGAGAGGAGAGAGAGAGAGAGAGAGAGAGAGAGAGAGAGAGAGAGAGAGAGAGAGAGAGAGAGAGAGAGAGAGAGAGAGAGAGAGAGAGAGAGAGAGAGAGAGAGAGAGAGAGAGAGAGAGAGAGAGATAAAAGGGTTCAGTGAAATATGGAAGATAGAGAAACCGCGTACAAAGGGAATGATGTAACAGATAGAAAGTGCATAAGTTTTAGCTGTGAGGAGTAGCTGCTGGATTCTTCTTCTATTATCATTGACAATTAGCTATGTTGGCTTGACATTATGTTAATAGTTATACACCAAAAGCTAAATATTGTCAAATGATCGATAATAAAGTGAGCCTAAAGATGGGTCAAAGTGGGCTAAAGTCGTACTAACCATATGATTCACAAGCAAACCCGTCAATCAATGCTGCCATTCATGCCTTCACATGGCTATATCGACACACTTTCAGCACACATAAACAGGCCACCCTTTCCCAGGCTGACAAGGGAAAAGCAATGTGTAGCAGTAAGCAGTGTTCAATATTTGAGAGAGATTGAGTGTGTGTGTGTGTGTGTGTGTGTGTGTGTGTGTGTGTGTGTGTGTGTGTGTGTGTGTGTGTGTGTGTGTGTGTGTGTGTGTGTGTGTGTGTGTGTGTGTGTGTGTGTGTGTGTGTGTGTGTGTGTGTGTGCCTGACTGCCTGTGTGTGTGAACATACTGTATACTCTTTGTTCATGTGCATGGTGATTGAGCTTCTATACCCTTCGGTCATTACTACAGCTACGAAGAAGCTTTTCAAGCTCACGCTCAATTTCGGATGTTTACTGCAGAGCGATGTGTTGATAATCCAAAGCCATGCTTGGGTTCCTCTTAAAGATCTCCTATTCACTGTTTTCGTGCCAGATCAGATTGCCTTAAAGTCACCCATGTGGAAAATATATTTTCTCTTTGTTTTGTTTTGTTTTTTGTTTTTTACTAGTTGGGACTATGTGAAGAAAACGCCAACATAAAATACCATTATTCCAGAGTAGGATCGGGAAAGACAGACCAAACGGCGCTATGGGGGATGGGCCGAGGAGGCAAGGGCAGGATGAAATCTCACTTTTGCTGCCAAACCAAAAGTTATTCGCCATGCAATTCACGCGTCAGGTTAATTCTACGGAATTCAGCTTATTATATCCTGGGTACCCGCTTCTGAGCTTTTCCCAATATTGTTTTTCATATTTTTTGAGAACATAAGAGTGAGGTATCAAACATGGAAATGTTGTGAGGCGAAGGCTGCCTGGGCACGTTCAAAAGAGGACAAATGCGCCGGTGGGACCAGATGGTGCAACAGTCCTAGTACAAAACACAAGTGTTCTACAACTTTCACATAACATTTTTCTCCCAATACCTTACATTAAGCTCATATGGCCGTCATATATGGGTTAAACAGATGTTTGGCGATGCCAACGTGCGCCTGTGTGTGTGTGTGTTTGGTTGGTGTAATGTTTGTGCATATTTGAGAGCGATCATCTGCTGTGATGTGTGTATGTGTGCGTGTGTGTGTGTGTGTGTGTGTGTGTGTGTGTGTGTGTGTGTGTGTGTGTGTGTGTGTGTGTGTGTGTGTGTGTGTGTGTGTGTGTGTGTGTGTGTGTGTGTGTGTGTGTGTGTGTGTGTGTGTGTGTGTGCGTCAGTGCATGCCTTTAAAAGTGTCCTCCTCAGTGCATTTGTGTGTGTGTGTTTATATGTTGGAAATTAAGTTTGCCAAAGCTTGCTGCATGTATGCAATTCATTGCTTTAAACAAAATTATGTTATTCTTCAAATGCTGGCAGTTCTTCATACAATGGGAAGAAGACAATAGTAGACAGAGAGAGATTTGACATTATGAGCAAGAAAAGCTTATGCATTTTCAGTTTTTCTGTGTTTCAACTATTCTTCTTTAATTGGTTCCACATCTCGTCAGACAGCCAGTCTCTTATGACTGGCTGTCTGACAGATGCTCGCTGCTTTGGTCGCATTTCCAGCTTTTTAAATTTTATTTTAATCACTCAAGGTCCATTGTCTCCGTCTTTCGTTATTCCTGTCTCTCTCCCCCTCTGTGCGTTTCTTTTTCCCACAGTGTTTGATACTTAGATGTGAATATGGCTTATTAGCTCCACTTTTAGGCATTGTATAAGTACATTTTTCAGTTAATTTTGTCTTCCAAGCAAGATAGTTTTGCCAGAAAATAAATTAATGAATTGAATACAATACAAACGAGGTCCACTCCCTGTGTATTGGTGTGTCATCTCTGTTATGATCTATGATTGACACATGTCAGTACGTGAGAAAAGTGGTGTGCTCTGGGTAAACTTGCCACCCGAAGGATTACTGAATGGATCTAAGTGTACTTGATCTTTTCAGTAGTTTCTATGGTGACCTAACATTACCTAGAGGCTAGTTCTTCCTAATTCATCAAACAGTCAACTGTGCTTTTCCAGAAGTCGTTCTGCCCCTGGGCTGAGGATTATTGACTTTGAAGTGATGCCAATCATTTAGTTGGCAATAAATCAAACGCTTTCTCGATAGTCACTTCCCTCTTCTCGCACTTGCAATCTCACCACACAAACACTGGCCAAGCCAAGTTGCTATACAACTTAAGTCGGTATGGCTGTTCAAGCAGGACCAGAAATAAAACATTGAGTTGTTTGTGTTCAGTTAAGTCCTGAGACTCACAATCAATCTGACATCATGTGGATGCTGCTTGTGCCACTTAGGTTGGCGTCTGCAACCCTTCCACTTCATCATCCAGGCACCCAGCTGGGCTGTTTACGGGCTGCATCATCGAGCCTGAACTATCTTCAAGTGCTTGGATGAATCACATCGCTTTTGTGTATCAATCACCCAGGGACTCTGCACTGTTGTGCACCTGGGGAAAAAGACGTTGAGCTAATTGAAAACATCTGAATAAATCTGCATCAAATGAATATTCCATACTTTGTGATATGCTGAGGGCCATCAGCCACTGACCGCTGTTGACATACGTGACATTGATTCAGAGTCATGGTTGGCGGGACTAACAATGAGACTTTCTGGTTTCTTGGTTGAATGCAATATGGAAGTAAAGCCCAAAGCACAAGGACAGGTCAATACAGACACAATTTATTGCTTTTAAGGATTTGCCAGCGAAACAACACAGCCCTGTTAGATTTGCGCTCTCTGTGCTTAGCACCGTTACACGAACGTGGTTATATTCCTGTTTCACATATGAACCGAAATGTGCTTCAGGCTTAGCACTGCTATGCAGCAGGGACTTTAGCCAGCAGCCCCAGTATTCAAAGGCTAATGCTCAAACCCGGAAGCTAAGACTGCACTCATTCATGTTGGCGGCTATACCGATCTAAAGGTATTGGGAGTGAGGTTCACACTGGACTACACTCCCATGACACAGAGAACTATGTAGTGACATCACATATGCAACTAAGTGCATTAGAATATCGCGCCTTGTGGCTACTATCCGAGCTGGCCAAGCTCCGGACCGTTCCACAGAGCAGAACGGGCAACACTGGTGCCCAGGCTACATAAGTGAATTCAGTGTTTACAAGGATAGAAAAAACATCTGTCCCATTTGCTCTTCTCAGCCAACACGTCCCACTAAGTGAGTATCTCCAAACAACGTCACAGTCTGTGTTTGGTTTATGCCCGCAGAAACTTCTCCTCCCCCAGGGATGTGCCTGGTTCTCCTCTTGCTGTACTTGGGTGCTTAAAGGTAAAATTAGTTTCCTAAATTGAATTCACTTCACCATGTTTAGATTCTCCATTGTTTATTTGTTATCTAGTGTCAGTGTTGACACACAGACACCACATTTTAAAAGACAGACCTCTATCCCACTCAGTAATCTATGTGCGTACAATACACATAATTAGCTATCAGTGGCAATAAGCTATTCCCATACAAGAAAAACAACCCACAGACAGATGGGCACAGTGAACCATGAACACAAACAGAGTAAGCAGAGCCATTAGACATTCTTAACATCCCTCCCGAAATAAGATAATATAATGCAAACGACTGAGTGCCATTTTTGAGCTGTGGACAGTCTGATTGTCCCCTGGCGTAATCTGAGCAACAGCTGTGTGTTCAACATATTGTGCATCTTTACATGTATTTATGGAAAGCATGATTATGAGCAATTAGATGGAATCTCAATAATAACACCAATTACCCCATAGTGCCAAGGCAGGATGCCGGCAAAGTGTAACAACAAGTTGGTAGCATGGCGCCAGTGTTGACAGTACTTCTATCTGACTATTTAGCGAGCTGAAAACTACAGCAAAAACACTGCAAGCGCTACATTACCTAACACACACATTGGACGCGCCCAAACCGCAAGGAAAATCTAGAGCA
>OLKM01000126.1:114011-121511 GCA_900291075.1 Melanogrammus aeglefinus | reverse complement strand
ATATCGGAAAAAGCAACCACTGAACAATTCCCTGCAAGAGTCTCACCATGCTGCCGCGTTGCAGGGTTAAAATTGCTAATGTTCTACGAGACGATTAATGTTCCGAAGGGCTTCGCTAAACTAAACTCCATGCAGGAAAAGCCATTCCGAAAGCAACAAACTCAGTAAGTAAACCCTGTTAACACTGCTAATTCTCTGCTAAATTGTAGCCTAGCGCCTGTTTCCTCTATTGGTAGTCCACGTCGAGGGGTAGCGAGGGCACATGATGTGCAATCAGCAACCAATTAGCGTTCGCTTAAGGCCAGGAAGCCTTGGTCCACCAAGTACAAGATTGAACTACAACTAATGAGTCAACAAAACACTGAAGGCAGAAACACATCAAGGGTTAGAGAGAGAAGGTGAAATGGGTCCTTCCACTCAGCAACGGAGACCAGTGGGTGTTCCCATCTAAACCTTGATGGCAGGTCCATGGCACATATCCCATGTTAACACACGACAATCGATTACCATGCAATATCTGGCTCTGACACACACAGTGACTGCACCAGAAGAATACTTTATCATGCAAACGGAAAAAAATATTTCATTCATTTTAAGACACCAAAACATAAAAACACTAAATAGGAATACTGAGAGCAATAGGGAGTTAACCATGTGTGTGTGTGCGGGCATTCACCTGGAACGTGCTAATTATATATGCATAACACCCATGGCTCTCTGTGTTTCACCTGCCTTGTCATATTCAGGCAAAGCGGGAGTGTCTTCTGAGCAGCCATTTGTAATCAACAACAAAATGACCCTTTAAGAAACTTTTACTCCTGCAAACATGATGCAGTGTTGCCCCAATCTCCTCACTGGAGTCATCGTTGCCGCTGCCTTAACTCTGCCTCTCCATCGCCTTGGCTCAAATACCCGCATCGGTTATCCTCTTGTTTTCCCTTCAGGATTATGTTTTGAAATCTAAATCTTTTGGACCGGAACTCATCCCTCGCTTTCTCTCCCTAAGGTTGTCAGAAAAAAAGAACTGGAATTATATCATATACTACACTGATATATTCCTTTTGTCATTAACAAACTGTATTGGAAGTCTATAGGGAATATTTTGCGGTGGAATATTTGCTTTTGTTTTTCAGTAACACACCCCTAACTCTGTGCCTGGGTAAAGAGCCCGGTTATTACCGTGGCTCCCATCTGTTCCTGTGCTGGGCTTCTGCTTGACTCTGCAGTGTTTCACCTCTGTGTTTGACAAACATGGTCACAATGTAAAATGCACCAGGTCCTTTGACCCCGACCCAGCTGTCCAGCCAACGCGCTCTGTCGCCAATCCACTGTGTGCTTCAAGGTGCTGATAATCTCTATGGCGCTAGCATTGAATGTAGCATGGTGCTCGGCTGCTGGTTGGTGTTTGACGGCTCGAACAAGGTACTGTGCACCGGTGCAATGGAGAGCGAAGAGAGGGATCACTCCAGTTATTTACATTTAGGGCATTTAGCAGACACTTTTATCCAAAGCAACTAACATCAGTTAATACACACATTGACACACCGACGGCAGAGTCAACCATGCAAGGCGACAGCCAGCTCGTCAGGAGCAGTTAGGGTTAAGGGTCTTGTTCATGGACACATCAACACTCAGCTAGGAGGAGCTGGTGATCGAACTAGCAACCTTTCAGTTACAAGACAACTGCTCTGCTTCCTGAGCTAAGCCGACCCCTGGAGGCTGTTATTGGAGGCTGTACATTCCGAGGTGCGGTTGTGTATAAAGTACTAGAGATTCATAAGTACAGTTACAGATATCTTATTTGAAAATTGCTAAATCGGTCAAAATATCACTTGAGTAAAATTCATGAGATAGATCAAATATAATGGACTTAAGTACCAAAAGTATTTAACTGGGTTAAAATGTATCTACGTATCAAACATATAGCGAAGAAGTAGATAGGTAAACGATTGGGGTAGCCTATGATCACTGGAGTTGGTCTTTGGTAGTCATCCAGAAGCAGCGCTATACTGCTTCATCCACTGCTTGTGGATGAGGAGGATGCGTTCAGACTGCTGCAATCTCTGTAGCTTACGGACATCCGCTTTGGATGTTCAGCAAATATTATTTGGGCTTAATGTGCCTCAACTTGTTAGTGAGATCAGTTATTCGCATGCATATGCAACGAGCTGAAGGGTATAGAAGTAGGTAAAGATAATTCATTTGCACAATAGGACAATTATTCCAGAATTTATTACGTAACGATAAATCCACTGCAAATTAATTGCGAAAAACATTTAGTTTAAATGGCGTGAAGTTAAAGTGAAAGTCAAGAGTCTTAATAAAACTCAAGAAAAGTACAGATACTCAAATTACGACTTAAGCACTCTAGTTTACACCACTGGGGAGCTGTACTATTCAGCAGTAGATGACGATATGTACGCCATCTTGCACATGTAAAAGGTCATGCTGGCCATACTGTCCACATACCCCGGTATTTTGACAGTTTTGACATACAGTACATGCTGCTGAATATATTTCCATCAGAGAAGAACATAGCCCTAGTTTTTTTCAGTTAGTTAAATTCCCTCATTGTTACACATGTTGACTACAAGCTGAGTAAACAACATAATTCACTAGCATGTCATCATGCCACCTCAGAGAAAGCATTTGGGCTATAATAGCTGGCTACCATACTCACGACTTAAAGCAAAAGATGCCACAGCAAACAGTTTTTAAATTTTACGGATTGACATGGAAATTTAAGAAGCATAGCGTATGGAGTATAGAGTGACTGAATGCCATGGGCACATGGACGAGCTGCGCAGTTGCTCATCTATTTTTCATGAAAACAAAATCAAATATTCAACACACACCACCTAGAGGGAGACGAAAAGGGAATCATACGTGGTTGGAGAGCAGGAGGAAAAGCGGCAGAAAATATATAGGAAATAGAGATGAATGACGCTCTGGACAGGGGTATTGCAAAGAAGATGATATGTTTGAAATTGCATCACAAACACACAGACATCTGCATGTAGATACTGAAAACATGTGGGGATATTGTGGGAGTGATTCAAAATGGGAGAGTGCAAAGTCTGAAAACTTGTTTACAGGGATGTTGTGGGGGAGGTGTGAAAACAATCGGGGATCATCATCTCAGAGCCAGAGGAAGGCTAAATGACAGATGAATATAGCCACCGCCAATTAGCTCAAAGGCAGGCTGGCACACTTGCTCGGGGATCCTTCTCATTCTCCATCCCTTTCCTTTGCTCTCTCACTGCATCGCTTCGTCTCCTTGTTCTCCAATTCATGTTGGCTACATAGTGTGTGAGACATATTTTACTAATTTCCCCTATCAGTAGAAAGCGTTTGGTAGGTCCCTACTCTGAATAATTTTTGGATGTGGTGTCATTACTGCTGCTGATGTCGCTCCATGTCTGCTTATCTCTACCCCCCCCCCCCCCTCTCTCTCTCTCTCTCTCTCCTCTCTCTCTCTCTCTCTCTCTCTCTCTCTCTCTCTCTCGCGCTCTCTCCTCCCCTCTCTTTCCCTCTCTTTTCTCTCTCTCTCGCTCTCTCTCTCTCTCTCTCTCTCTCTCTTCCCACCATTTTCTCTTAGCTCTTCTAAGACGCATATCTCTCTCTCTCTCTCTCTCTCTCTCTCCTTCCCTCTCTCTTCTCTCTCTCTCTCTCTCTCTCTCTCTCTCTCTCTCTCTCTCTCTCTCTCTCTCTCTCTCTCTCTCTCTCTCTCTCTCTCTCTCTCTCTCTCTCTCTCTCTCTCTCTCTCTCTCTCTCTCTCTCTCTCTCTCTCTCGAGTATCGGTGGACGTGTCTCACAGAGATCCTCACAGTCACAGCCCTGCACATTAATGCATAAAAGCCAACGCAGTGAGAAAACAACCGGAACACATGCTTGCTTTGACACGACACAATGCATACAATCACACAGGTAACCATCTCCCCTCCCCCGTACACACACACACACACACACACACAAACTGTGTGTGTGTGTGTGTGTGTGTGTGTGTGTGTGTGTGTGTGTGTGTGTGTGTGTGTGTGTGTGTGTGTGTGTGTGTGTGTGTGTGTGTGTGTGTGTGTGTGTGTCACTTGCATACAATAAGTAATCATCAACATGAATGCAGCCATAAATATGAACTGGAAAGCAGACACCTAGCTGAAACCATAAAGCTGCTGTCAGCACTTTGTTTGTATTAAATATTTTTTTTATTGAGTCTCTCATGGTTCCCATTGGGATCTATGGCTGGTAGTAAAATATATACAGGAGAGCCACGAGGGTCAATCATAAACCCATATTAATCAAAACAATGAGGGGCAAGTGAAAAGTACTGGGGGCCACCTACAATAACATCACATAGATATTTTTTCTGTGGCAGAAGCTTAAGAAGGACAGTTAGTGTTAAGACAAGAGGTATCATTTTCTTATACATGCCCTTGCGAACACAACAGTGTGAGACATAAAAAAGATCATTATGGTGTTTCTAGAGCGTGTGAAGTGAGATGATGAACTTAACGAGAAGGGCCTTAACGAACAACAGCTGCCTGCAGGTCGAGGGGAGCCCGGAGGAAGGGAGGGGTCGGCGAGACACGGGCTGCCCGAGATACAAATAGACCGACCGCTGACCCACTTCACCACAGCCCAGTGAGAACAGAGGATGGAGGGACTACACTCACCTCCAAAGGGACTACGACTGATCGGGATCAACCACTGAGTACTCCACATACTCCATTACTGCCATATAACATATTGTATTTTAAGTCGACCTTCCACAGTGAAGGACCACAACATGTATTGTATTTATACAATGATACGGAAGTCTGTGTGAAATAAAGAGGGATGGATGTATTTCAAACAGGATGATATATAAGCAAAGCAAATATTTAAATATGTAATGCATATCAAAACTGGGGTTGTCATTTCTGTCATATAGAAACCACTGTATAACCGGTTCATATTACTATTATAATACCTAACATCCCAAGCTAAATAGTATATTTATTCCACACTCGGACCTTTCGGGCCTCTACAATAGCCCCAGAAGCCCCAGAAGCCCCAGAAGCCCCAGGCATTGGCATGGCCAATGCCTGGGATTCAAGCACATGAGAGAGAAGAAATTACCGAGGATGACCAAGTAAAATGCCTCCCACAGAGCTAAACACATTTCTTGCTACAATTTAGCCAGGTTTTATTTAGGAGATGGTCTATTTGACCCCTCTGATTGATTGCTCTTCATAGCGCTTTACACCCAGTACATATAGCCATGAAATTGACATTTTCACAGTGGGGCAGCCTGTTTTTTCACCCCGCATGATGGGACAAGGCCTGCACACACACACACACACACACACACACACACCACACACACACACACACACACACACACACACACACACACACACACACACACACACACACACACACACACACACACACACATACACAGTGCGAGCCTGTTAGAAAAATGTATTACTATTCTAACTGCACTCACACTGGTTTGTGGAGTCAACAAATAAAGGCCTACGCCTCCAGATCCTAGCAATCTTCTGCCACAGGCTGCACAAACAAATCCGATTGGAGCTCGTTTATCATAGCGCCTGAGGAGATGGGGGGGACCCATGGATTCGACGTAAGTAGCGAATACAAAAAATGGATGTGTGAACTCTAAATGATGTGTGCTCTGGCCCCACAGCTACGATGATCCAGGCAATGAAACAGACAATGAAATCTTACAGTACTCTCGTTCGCTATAGTGATCTCCTCACTCTCCGTCCTGATCGTCACCTCACATTCGCTCCACATCAAGCCTGTGGAGGGGTCTCCCGGTGCGCTACTGTGTGCCATTCTGCACGGCGGCTTAGAACCGCCCCAAAATACAGCCACCCAGTCATTCGCCACAACACACGCAAACAACAATCACACAAACACACACACAAACATACGCAGATGTAGCTATAAACATTCAGAAAAAAATATATATAATGTTCAGTTCCGCTGTGTAGAATTTAACAGCAACTAGCGGTAAGGTCGCAGATTTCAACCAATGGGCAGTTAGGATTGATAAGCCACGCCCTCCTTACCTGTGCGAGGGTTGATGGTGAAGAAGTTCTGAGGGTTGCCGCTGACAATGCGGTAGGTGAGTGCGCCGCGCTCGGTGGCCAGCGGGGGGTTGTCAGGGTCCTGGGCCTGGATCTGGATCACCGGGACGTCCCTCGGGGAGTTCTCGGGCACTGCGGGCCGGTACGCCGGCTCGGAGGTCAGTGGGGCGTTGTCGTTGACGTCCTCCACCTGGACGTAGACCTCGATGCTGGCGTAGTGCGGCACCACGCCATGGTCGCTGGCATACACCGTCAGCCAATAGGAGTCCTTGGTCTCGCGGTCCAGCGAGTCGGTGGTGTAGATCACCCCTGGGGAGAGGAGGGGCAACCAGAAGTTCAGAAATGGCTCTGTACGGTTTAGGATAATATATATG
Organism: Melanogrammus aeglefinus; assembly: GCA_900291075.1. Classification (NCBI taxonomy): domain Eukaryota; kingdom Metazoa; phylum Chordata; class Actinopteri; order Gadiformes; family Gadidae; genus Melanogrammus; species Melanogrammus aeglefinus. The sequence goes on along the minus strand of OLKM01000126.1, from coordinate 115,045 downwards.
ACGACATATATAATACTTCAAATTGATGCTGAAGGACGCTTTATCTCCATTGTAACCATTAGGAATAAGTATGATGATTAATGACTTCCTGAAACTATTCATATGAAATAGTGGGAGAGATGTTCCAGGTACATTCATCCTAGGGAACATGCTTTAAAACATTACAATGTTTGGGGAGTTCATTTGAAGACAGAGCCATACTCTAAGTGTTTTGCCAGATCTTCACGCAACACATGGTTGCCTAATTTTCCCATTTTTATTCATTTTTATTTTGTTTGTTGGCTTTGTGACTTTGGTTATGACTCTTGAAGATAAGGTATAAGCACCAAGACCCTCCACAATGATCGCTATCCCACAGCATAAGCAAAAGCTACAGAGACAGCGTTGTGGTTTATTAAATACATAAACCACCTGCAAAGAAACTTCTGACCTTTGGTTGAAGCACCAAACCCCAAATTTGAGATTAAACATCAGTCCAACCAGACCCCCGACTCAACTCCAAGAACAGGGTCTGGTAAAGCACTTCATGGCTTTTTTATATTGCTTTTTTTAACACAGAAAAAAAAAAAAAAAGCGACCGGCCCTTCTTCTCAACACGTCTGTCCTTCCTCGTATTTCTTACAAGAAAGAAGCAGGAAACACCCCCAGCGGTGCCTGGTCAATGTTGACACCGTGCCCAGAGAGGCAGCTCATGGGGAGGGGGCTGGCCTGTGCATGCTATCAAGGACAGAGTCGATGCGTTTAACACACCATGCGTTTAACGGCGCACAGGGAGTACAAGACCTCACCGTCTCCCAGGCAGGATGTCTCGCCAAACACGCGTGTGATCCCTGAACTCGCACCGCGTGCTCTTGTGTTTACTGGCCTCAGTCTCCTGTGGCTTGGGGGCTCTATGTGTGTGTGTGTGTGTGTGTTGTGTGTGTGTGTGTGTGTGTGTGTGTGTGTGTGTGTGTGTGTGTGTGTGTGTGTGTGTGTGTGTGTGTGTGTGTGTGTGTGTGTGTGTGTGTGTGTGTGTTGATGGGTGGATGGTTGGG
>OLKM01000126.1:109011-111511 GCA_900291075.1 Melanogrammus aeglefinus | reverse complement strand
CACACACACACACACACACACACACACACACACACACACACACACACACACACACACACACACACACAATCAACCCTTGCTGACACCTGAATGAAAAAAACAAACATGCATCATCAAGGACAAAGACAGATGTTGCCGTGCTCCCATACTTACCCATGTACTAATACACGCACACAAGCAAACACACACACACACACACACACACACACACACATGCCCACACACCCACAGGTGGCATTGTTTATGTCCTGTGAGAGCGCTGAACGTTCAAGGTTAGCTGTAATTAATTCTAAATCTACAACTCTATTATCGTGCATTGTTTTCCCCCTCGCTCACTGTGTACACTGATTCAGGGCTTTGTGGTTTCCTGGGATGGTTGCCCGTCTCCCACCTCAATGCTATTGCTTTTTACTAAAACATGCTAATCATTCAATATCAAATCGGATCATCTTAGTGGGGGGACAAATGGAGATAAACAAGCATACCATTGCATGCAGCATGTATGAACGTGATATGTATTTCATGGAGTTGTATTAAATATGCCATGTGTATTTCTTGGCCCTGTGCATATGAGACATACAAGATCAAAGCACTGGAGGAGAAGACTTTAACTTAAGTTAAACTATTCAACAAGAGTGCATGTTGACTTCATCCAATCGTAACTTTGGTAGATCAGCCTGAAGTCTGGGGTTGTGGTATTCGTAAGCCCTAGGAGCACTGAGATAAGGCGTATACGCAGATACCAAGGCAGTGGAATAAGCCCGATCGAATGATTGGCAGAGCTGGCAAGAATCCAAACACAAAAACGGATAAAGCCAATGCCTGCACAGAGAGGCAAATGCTTCTGCTGAAAGCGCACAGCAAATTGTTCCAGTCTGCAAAGCCATCTGTCATCTCCAAATGTGTTGGATGCAACCCAAAAGTTCTAACTTTTTGCCTTGAAACTGGTGAAACTTTGGAATAGTTAAATTAATTTATTCAGTTTTCTGCTAGATCCTGCCCCAAAATCCCCTTCCCACTATAGCATTAAGGCCAAGGCCAAAGTGCACCCAGCTAGATACAATGGAAGGGAGAACAGCGGGCACCCTCTCTTCTCTATGGAACTCCCACATTTATTGACGAGGGTAAACCGGTTTCAACAAAAGGCAGGCTTTCCAATATTGGTCAGAATAGGATACATTATTGTATGACTATGCTTGAGCGCTAGCACTTGTCCCTGGATGGGTCTTGGAGGGCCGATGTTAAGTGCACAGAAGTGGATTTCAACAGACCAGACAGGGACAGTTCTAGGACTTAATTGGGAATTAGGAAGCAATTAATTAGGGCTATGATCAGCATTCCTACTAATCCCTCAGAGTGGGGAGCCTTTGGTCATTTACGTGAAGTGCCATTTCTTCTGAGGCTCTGCAACGTGCTTGTTTGCATTAAGAAGGCCAGAGGCAACTTATTACTTTTGAATATTATGAATTTAGACTGCATATCCATCCTTGTACTCAGAGAGACACACAGGTAAATAACACACATACACACACGCCCCAAGTTACTCTTTCGTCTCGCTGCTTGTGCCGACACATTGCATTATGAATGCCTATACCATCAGTCATCCCTGTGATCAGGGTTTAATTAAGTCTAAATTTGATTTGCCATGCATGCACGCATGAACCACGCTGCATCTCCTCTGACTAGCGGATCTCTACCTCTGCGGCACCAAATATGCCTTTGAAATTTTGTTGCAGCACATAAATGCTGAAATTGTTTTGCATATTTGACAACATGGCCACGCCAATCAGGGCAATGCAGTAGAACATCTGTCATAGACTACTGGCGGTAGAGGGGGTAATTAAGCAAGGGCATTTTAACAATATAGTCAGTCACTGTATTGTTATTCAATGGAATTGCATGGATGTGCGGTTATTATAGTCTCACATCTCAACCTTAATATATGTTTGTAATTCAAAGCTAAACAGATTAAAGAATGTATGTTAGTAATATTTAGCATGCATTGAATGATACACACTAAACCTTCGGACGATTTCTTATGGTTATCGTGGTATATATATTCTTCCACATCACTGCACTAATACCCGCGCAATCAGCACCAAAACACAGATTTGCATGTTCCATAGAAATGAGCTAACCTCTCCCCACGCTGCACAACTTTCAACCCCACTAGTGGCACCGCCGTGTGCTTGTCCCTCTTACTGAATGCATTGTGGGTGCTTGCTCTCCTCATCAGCAAATAGATAACTGACCACAGTGGTGGAGAGAGAGAGAGAGAGAGAGAGAGAGAGAGAGAGAGAGAGAGAGAGAGAGAGAGAGAGAGAGATGAGTGGAGAATGTAGAAGACAAATGAGAAAAGATGGTGTTCAGGGCGGTCAGACGGGGGAGAAGGGAGGGATCTGTACTCATCGGTGTAAGGCCAGCAGAGGTCGAGGGGAGGGATACCGCGCTAAGTCAGGCCACTAAACTAAGGGGATAATCGGCGCGGGCGGCTAAATCG
>OLKM01000126.1:74853-98116 GCA_900291075.1 Melanogrammus aeglefinus | reverse complement strand
TGGTTTAATTCTGATTTGATGGAACGTGTTTGTGGGGTTCGACACCAAATACTGTTTATTTTTGAGAACTTTGAAGACTTACATTAAAAATATAATATAAGGGCACTAGAAGAGGGCGTTGAATAAAGAAAGAGTTTGACAGACAAACTTCCAATTCATGTAAATCCGAGATTTCATATCTTTCAGGGAACTAAAAATTAATATGGGGATTGGCTGTCTCGTTTGGTGTGTAATAGCAATGCATCCTGGGAATCAATGTGTGTTTGTGTATGTGCAAGGCACTTTAAGCGGAATTTATGGAGAACAAGAAAGTGCACATCAGCTAGAGCAGGCCTACTGTCAACAACACAACTTCCTTTAGTAAGTGTTATGGTGATGGTGGTGTTCGATATGTGTGTGCGTGTCGTGTCGAAGTCTTGGTGTGCATCACTAATGATCACCGCGCGCGAGAGGGGTTAGAGGGATATAAAGTGAACATTGAAGCCATTGTCCTTCGTTTGATCCCTGTGCTTAAGAGCTCGGTTGGTGAGCGGTGAAAGTCTATTTGTCCTTTCCCTCTCTTTCTCTCCCTGCCTTTGGTGTTTGCCCTCTCGCCTCTTATTTCTCTCCCTCTCCCTGCTTTTGGTGTGTGTCCGCTCTCTCCCTCTCTTTCTTTCTCTCCTGAGCTGTCCAGCTGTACCGTGTCTGTGTTCTGTGTGTGTGTGTGTCACACGGTGATGTGTGTGTGTGTGTGTGTGTGTGGTGTGTGTGTGTGTGTGTGTGTGTGTGCTGTGTGTAGTGTGTGTGTGTGTGTGTGTGTGTGTGTCGTGTGTGTTGTGTGTTTCAGTGTGTGTGCGTCTATATGTGTGAGTGTAAGTGTGGAAGATCAAAAGAAACCGGGAACGAGACCGATCCAAAATATTCCCTGACAATTTTCGATGTCAATTTCTTTGGTATGTGTGGACTTCAATCAGAGCTGACAGCTGGTCAAAATGTAAATGATGAGATAGTCATTTTTTAAAGTTCTTTTGTAAAGAAGTCCCTCTGAAGAAGTTTCTCTGAAGCTGCCCATCTGAATGTTAATGCCACGTCTCGGCCTCTTCTTTAAGCATGGACCCTAGCCCCAGCATAACCCCTCCCTCTCTGGTCTAGCCAGACAGCATTTCTATATTTTAGACCGATTGCTTTACAGGGACATTTCAAATCTAAATTGACCCTGGCCAGCCTGGGGCCACCGCCGCTATGCTAAGCAGCCAGGGAAGATTATGGACATTCCTTTTATTCATTTTTTTTCAGATGCAGGCCTGGTTTTTTTGATATGTCATCTGAGGTGTTGGCGGCTAAGAATACAAACATGGCATGTGTCCCTGAAATAACTTCTTCATTACAACAAGGGAGATTCTTGGGATTTACATTTTGGGAGATCATGGCTTCATATGGATGTGTACGTTAAGCATGCCATGTGGACCCCCCTGAAAGTTTTTTATTCAGGATTTTGAATAATATTGCACTTTTCATATTGCAGTGGCTCAAAAGCCAGAGCTTATCTTTCTTCTTCTAGGATTCATTGTCTGTCAGTGAACACTTTTATACCCCCTCCCATGCTTCGTCTGACAGAGACGGTTAACATGTCTTTTTGTATAATTTCTCTATTTTCGTACAACAAAAGAAATTGTTTCACTGATCATTTTCCACTGTACATCTACCTTTGGAGGAACTCTAAGGAATGTGTTTCCACAGCTGGATGAGAGTCTAAATTAAGTTTCTGGGACATATAACCCCCCAAAAAGTTCCTGCTCGGGGGTAATACTTTCCAAAAGTACAGGGACTTTGGGGGTGGGGCTTGCAAAGCTAAACTTCTCTGATTGGCCGAGAATGCAAAGCATTTTATTTAAGCTATTTCAAAATCTGCAGCCACAAACCGACAAACCATTTTTTGTTCAGTAAATTGCACAGTCCCCTTATTGTATCCATGGTTGTTAACTACATTCATATAATTATCGCTTTCTCTTATCATTCATCTCGATAGCAGTCTGCGCCACAAGCCAATGTTTCCTTGCACTGCGGTACGTAAATATACAATAGTTCGCTTTTGATAACATGATGGTCTAGATAGCGATTTGGATACCAAGAATGATAGCCTGCTTTTAGTAATTGAACAGTAAAACAACCTCAAAAACAAACATCTCAAAAACTTGGATGATTTAAGACTGCACAGTGCACACCCACTCCATAATCCCCCTCATCCACAAATTGCCATTTGCTTCGCCATTTTACACTTGTATTAAAAACAAACTCCATAATAAATAAATAGGATCACTGGCTATATGAGGTTCAGGGTTTAATCAATCCATCTATTTAACTGCTATGATTCTAGCATTCTTTATTGGAAAATGCTGCATAATTGCCTTGTAACTGATGTAAATAGTTGACGCTATTTTGATGCTCCGATTTTTCTCACAGTATTTCTCGCTTCGTCATGGCCTTTAGTCGTTTTGTGCCGATGTTAGAGTACATTAATTTGCCTAACCTTTGAGGGTCTTTTGAACGCAGTGAAAATGCAGAAAACCAGGGGCTGGAGGAACCTTTCAGTCCCTTTATATGTTGTTACTGGGACTAGAAGTTCTGCGTAATTTGGGTGGAAACGCGGCTAAAAAGAACCTTTCAGAAAATAAATGAATGAAATAAAGTCCAACTGGCAGTGAGGCGGAGACATAAACTGACGTTGAAAGTTGATTAACCTGACAGCTCAAACTCTATTACTGGGAAACCTTTACAATGCAAGCTCCTTTCTATGTTATTGTTGTTGTTTGGCTGATGTATAGACATGTTCTCCGAACTCTGCACCAACATCTGCAACGTTTCCCCTCCCCATCTGCACACCCCTACACACACAAAACTCTTTTACTGAGACTCCTGAACTATTGGAAAGGTCAGTGAGAACCCCCCCTCCCGCCCCACCACCACCATCCCACAAACACGCACACACACACATCCAGACACACACACACACACACACACACACACACACACACACACACACACACACACACACACACACACACACACACACACACACACACACACACACACACACACACACAAACACGAACACACTTCATTTGAGAAAAGACATTAGGGAAATTGCCACACAGTCACCAGGTCAGACCTGGAGCCTGAGGAACGAGAGCTGACTACTGGGTCAACAGGAACAGTCAGAACCAGACACAAGGTCAGCGCAGAGAGAGAGAGAGAGAGAGAGAGAGAGAGAGAGAGAGAGAGAGAGAGAGAGAGAGATGAGAGAGAGAGGAGAGAGAGAGGAGAGAGAGAGAGAGAGAGAGAGAGAGAGAGAGAGAGAGAGAGAGAGAGAGAGAGAGAGAGAGAGAGAGGAGAGAGAGAGAGAGAGAGAGAGAGAGAGAGAGAGAGAGAGAGAGAGAGAGAGAGAGAGAGAGAGATACACATACACTCGGATATTAACAATAAAATACTAATAGCCAGAACTATTTGATACATCAAGGAAATACACATTTACAGAACTTTACATATGTCATTCATCGTGTGTGATGAAATGAGACATGGGCAAATCATAAACAAAGCTAAAATATAAAATGACAATTTTTTTGCATTCGCTCGCTTTTCAATACTTTGAATGTCAGCTAGAGCAATTGTAAGTGACAGATAAGTGTGGTCTCACGAGACACACACATACACAGATACACTAACATCAACAACAGTGACACTTTTCTCATCTTTAATCACCCCCCCAACAACATCCTTTCCCCCTCATTGGTGCTTCTTGACCTAATGACCTCTGGCCTCCAGAACAGCCTCCCTCTGACCCGCTCCCCCTACCCTGGGAGCTCATGAATCAAACTAACCAACCATCAGCACAGCATAGGCGGGGTGGGGTCAGGGGTTGCGGACGGATGACGAGACCACGCGGGTGGTGTTAGGACAGTTGCTGTCCCTTAACAGCAACTGTCTGCTCTGCATTGCAGACAGCAGAGCCTGTGGTTAGCATGCCAATCTATGTGCAACAGTGCTGTCGAAAAACGCTAGGTTCATGAGCTCGCTAAACTAAACTCTCACCTTCTTTGACGTCAAGATAAAGTTGTTGTTCACATCAAATAATAATGATGCCCCTTCTATACTAAATGCATAACTGATCATCTGGGGAATAGCCTTTCACAAATACATATTCCAGCTCTGTCTACAGAGCTGGATGTGTTCTTCTGCTATGTTTGTGCAGTTTTATACTGTTTATGTTTCTATGCAGACCTGCTGCATATTGAAGCTCCACTTGGCACACCGGCCTCTTAATTCACTCCTGACTAACTCTGTTTACGTCAACATCATTGAGCCTTGCAATTTGTCCATATGACACCGCTGTCCTGCGGCAGAAAATAACCAGAGCAAGGCAGAACAATGTTGTTACAAGGCCATCCTCCGTCTTTGGGCCCTGGGGGCCGGTTCCCATTTTCCGAGGACATGCGTGTGGAACTTATGATGGAGTAATCCATTCAGTTGACTTTTGAACTGAAGGGGACTGTGGAGGACGCTCACACTGAGACTTACACACACACACACACACACACACACACACACACACACACACACACACACACACACACACACACACACACACACACACACACACACACACACACACACACACACACACACACACACACACACACACACACACACACACACACACAATCGATATATATCGATATGTATCGATATTCTTACACGACCTAATAATCCGAACACATGCCTGTACATTCTTTTTCTTCCTGGAACGCTCTGATTGTACCTTTTCTCATTTTTCCTCTACAACACTGAATGACTTGTAAGGTTGCTTCGCTACCAAAGGTAAAATAAGAACACAGACACCCACATTTGTTACATCATACAATTGGCACATCTACTGTATACTGCTAGTGTTGATGGATTCCTGAAGCAAAAACTTAACTTTCATAAATCCTCAAGTTTCTTGCCGTCAAAGGGTGACTTTTGGCCATGACTTCCTACTAGAAAAGGGCACTCCCACTGCATTAGCTATAGGTCTGTGAACCGCCATCATAACAGAACACATCAGGAGAATCCAAACAGTGGAAACTCCTATAAGGTCTGGATGAACATCTCCAGTGCCCTCCATCAAAATGACTGCTTGCGTGCATGTATGTGTATGGGTCTTATATAACATATTTGACTACTTAACAGACCAAATTGGCATTGTGGCTGTAGTAAGGAAAAATATGTTTTAATAGCGCAAATTTTGAAGTTACCATAGCATAGTACACACACAGTGTGTGTGTGTGTGTGTGTGTGTGTGTGTGTGTCCTTGAAATATAAACACATTTTTATTTTTGTGTGCATTGTAAACCTAATTGGTCACAGTGCTCTGTCCCTGAATTATGGCCATTACACAGAGTGAGTACACAAATATACTATATAATATATATGTCTGCCTGCGAGCGTGCGTGTGTGAGAGCTTGTGTGCATGTGGGTGTGTTGGCTATTCCGGCGGTGAGGGCAACCACAGGCTATAATTACCAATGTTATTTTTTCGTCTCTGTGCAGGAAATTGAGACTGTGTATGTGTTTGTATGTGTGGTAATTGTGTGTGTATGTGTGTGTGTGTGTGTGTGTATTTGTGTGTGTGTGCTTAGAATAGGGTTTTGCAGCCAACAGCCCAAGCTTGATGCCCTGCCCTGCCATCTCACAAGGGGTACCAACTGCCCTCAATCTGAAAAAAAAACATAACAACATAGAGAGAGAGAGCACAGCAGAGAGACTGGGAGAGAGATGAGGTATGCGTGGGCAACAAAAGCTTGAGGCATTTATAGATTCTAATAAGCTAGAGGAGGCGGTGGCCAGCACCAGACAAAAATAGGTTAACGATATCCGCCTAACAATGTCTGCATCAGCTCCAACTGAAGCTACGCCGTATCTAAAAAGCCACTGTGGAGTGAAAGGCCTGCAAAATAAGGAAGATGTCCACTGTTTCTTTAAAATGCAGCCATATTCTAAGGCATTATAGTTCAAGAACCACATTTTTACCTGTATGGATATATTAAAGCTAGAAAACTGATTGTAGCCTTGTGAGAACATCCAAATGTTGTGTTAACGTGTGTGTTAAAAACGAAGCCTATTAGATCGACTACGTTATTGCGCTCTTCGCTCTTTCTGAATCTGAAATCAAACGAAGGAACACCATCCTTTTTTTCATTTCTGTTGAACTTTATCTTAAATATATATTTATTAACGATTCTATTCCACGATTTGGCTGCAGTTTCCTTGGGCGCCGCTTTTGTTTGAAGGTCTGCAGACTGTCGTGCTCCTTGTTCGCCGTGAACTGAACCTGCCCCCCTAGCGCTGGTTGGTTCTATCGTATTTTTATACCGTTTTAAAAATCTGCTTTTCTATTTTTAACAAAATCAAAGACAGACTGATCTGCAGAGAAACAGAATGTGAACTTAAGAGATCTGGAGGCGGCCTCACGAGGCTATCTAGCTTCAGCAGTATCTGGGTTATTTCTAACATCTAGATGAATAAAATGTGCTTGTCAGACGCCCACACTATGAACTAGAGGCACAAATAGTGGAAAACGGTGCACGCACTGATTGGCGTGCGCAGCATCTAGCTCGCTGCTATTCATGTCGACCTGAGTGGCATGTAACAGGCTGGAATGATGGACCTATTATTCAACGTACGTTGCATGGGGATCTCCTAACTTAACGCTCCCTAAGAATGAGACATAAATACCCAACGAGGGCCGCACGTTAACCACCTTTCAAATGAAGGGCCCCCAGCCTGAGCCCTGCATCAATAGGCTTATATTCAGCTGTATAAATGGTAAGTATGGTGGGAATAATTTAGACTGATTTTGGATCTGTGCACCGTCGCAAGCTGTTTAAAGCTTGAAAAGACAACTTGAAGACCGCCCTCGTCTCCTCCATCCAAGTCTTGGATGTTAATGTGTCAATGAAAATATTAGATTGCAACACATTCCATCCTGTTCCGTCATGTTTTAACCTTCTTCTTAATTAACCAAGTCTAACAACTCCTAATTCTAACGTGTGAATAGCAATGTTTGGAGTACCGAGGTACACATCAACTTAACACCAATCACTCTATACGGAAAAGGTTTAAACCCAAAGGTTTGAAAAATAAACTAAAATATAAATCAAATGAAAAAAAAAATTGTGACCTTGCAACAGTTCAACAGTATTCTAGTACTCAATGTACACAGACACAGACACACACACACACACACACACCTACACACACACACACACGCACGCACGCACGCACGCACGCACGCACACACGCACGCACGCACGCACGCACGCACGCACGCACGCACGCACGCACGCACGCACACACGCACGCACACACACACACACACACACACACACACACACACACACACACACACACACACACACACACACGTCAAGCCTGCTGCACTACTTGACAAAAGTACTTGCCTTCCCCTCTCCTGACCCTCCAGTGATGATGAATGCCGCCATTAATCCACTAATTACTGTAATGATAGAACCGCCTGCTCCTTAATGCGCCACTGGCAACAAAACCTGTAGTGGCCCGGCCCTGTGGTCCTGTGGCGTGCACTCTAACAGCATTCATGGGAAGGGGGCAGGGGAGTGCATGTGAGTGTGTGTGTGCTGGAAGGATGAATTCTGGTTCAGAGAGTAAAAAAAAAATGCTCCACCCTACCCATCAAGCCTGTTTCTTTCATACTATAGTTGAACCCCTGAATGGTGCCAATAAGAAAAGCAAGAGAGCCGTCACAAAAGCACTGTTGAGTGTGTGGACTTTCACATTGAACCTTGGTAGGTTTGGTGGTCACTGCGGTGGTGATGCCGATGAGTTTGGGGGGAGTGGAGAATTGTAAAATTATGTTTTTGCTTCTTGTTGTTTTTTTCGGATTTTGTTTTAATCAAAGTACCTTGTTAATCTGAATTAAATTAGCAAGCAGCCTCGCGTGAGAAATGTGCAAGCTAGCGGTCTGATGTGCACTTAGTGTTGAATGTGTGCGTGTTTGTGTGTGTGTGTGTGTGTGTGTGTGTGTGTGTGTGTGTGTGTGTGTGTGTGTGTGTGTGTGTGTGTGTGTGTGTGTGTGTGTGTGTGTGTGTGTGTGTGTGTGTGTGTGTGTGTGTGTGTCCCACACTCTGCCTGTCCGCCTTGGTGTTTAATCGCGGCTCTACACAAAAAAGCTCCTCAACAAAGCTTGTTTTGTTGTCAAAACAAAGACGGAGGGCCTACTCCATGCCGTTAAAAAATGAATCGGCAGAGAATTAGGAGCTGTGAACCTCCCCTCCCGTCTTCGCCTCTCTTTCATTCTCCGTCTCTCGCTTATTTTCCTCCCCTCTCCTCGCTCCCTCCCTGCACTCGGAGCACGGTGGTTCCCAAGGATAAGTGACATTGTGATGAAGGGTCTTGATGTGAAGGGCTTCCTACTGGACCGAGGGGGAGGAGGGAGGAAAAAGGTCAACAGCAGCAGGGTGTGTCCTTTCTGAGGTGTGTGTAAGAGAGTGAGAATGTGTGTGTGTGTGTGTGTGTGTGTGTGTGTGTGTGTGTGTGTGTGTGTGTGTGTGTGTGTGTGTGTGTGTGTGTGTGTGTGTGTGTGTGTGTGTATGTGTGTGTGTGTGTACCTATAAATGTGCATATTTGTGGATTTTGAGGACCTATTCGCGCAAAATGATCTTTTCTTCGATAAAGACGTGAATGCATAAAGAAACGTCCACAATGAACATTTTTTATTATATAATATAACATTATATAAACATGAATCTGTATTGGAATGATAATCATATTGTATTAACCGTTTCTTCTATGAAGGAATGCCTCACCAGTACATTGTGTCATGTTTTTTAACCTGTAACAATGTTACCTGCACTATCCCTGACAAACAAGTACAAAAATAAAAGTTAAGTAGGTGATGGGAAGACATTCCATCCACCTTTTGCCCTAATGGTCTTCTTGTCAGCATATGACACTTAGAGTGGTGAATATAAATATAAAATTCTTGAATGGTGATACTATATCAAAGACTAATGCGGTTAGTACACATCGACGATATATCAAATATCAAGAGTGCTGTAAAATACAATCACAAAGTCAGCTCCTAATGTCTAACTATGATTGTATGGCCACTCGCAGAGTCTTGTATACTTCAAATTGAGAAAAAGTAGATCATTTCCATAGCTCTGAAACATACAGCCTAAGAAGCACTCGTTAGGAAGCACTAGTGTTCACTTGTTGCACATCTATTTGCAGGGAAAGTAAATACTCGTATGGGTCTCAAAAGAGAACTCAAAGTGGTCATGATGATCAATAGCCGCGTTTCAACTGTAATAACTTTAACCCGGAACTAGAAACCTTTGCAGGAACTAAGTGTGTTTCCACCGCAGGAACCAGTGTCTAAATTAAGTTCCGGAGACATTCTTTTACTGGCCAAAACACCGCGCTCGGGGAGTAGAACTTGCGGGGCTTGCAGCGTTGAACATCTCTGAATTGTTCAGTTATCGAAGCATTTTATTTGAAATCCCTTTAATATCTGCAGCAGCAAATCGAAAAAAATGTATTCACTTCAACATGCAGTAAATCACACAGTCCCCTTATTGCATCAATAGTAGTTAGTTACACTCATATAATTATCGCTTTCTGTCTCTTTTCAATATTGATCCTTCATCTCAATAGCAGTGGGCACTACAAGCCACTGATACTAACCTACTTGAGTACAGAGCGTAAGCTTTTTTGTGTCCTTTATTACTGAACCGCCTGAGTCTTAACACCGCTGTGGAGACGCAGACAACAAGGGGCTGCGTGAACCTTCAGTCCATTGTAGTTTCCAAGACTGAAAGTTCTGTGTAATTTAGGCTGGAAACGCGGCTTTGCATGCATATTAGACAAACTAATGAGCGAATACGCTTGTAGCAGTGCTCTTCTACTGCTTTTCCCTCTGTGTTTTTGTCACAACATCGCCGTGGTTCAACGGGCGGGTCTGACTAATAACCTCATGCACTGTACACTCATGTTGTGCACATTTTGACTGTTCATGACGCTGTGTATGCGATGCGTGTGTGAATGTGGGTGCATTTGTGGGTGCGTGTTGTGTGTGTTTGCATGTGGATCGGCGTGCACAGGTGTGTATGTGTGTGTGCGCCTGAGTGTGTGTGTGTGTGTGTGTGTGTGTGTGTGTGTGTGTGTGTGTGTGTGTGTGTGTGTGTGTGTGTGTGTGTGTGTGTGTGTGTGTGTGTGTGTGTGTGTGTTTGATAGAGAGAGAGAGAGAGAGAGAGAGAGAGAGAGAGAGAGAGAGAGAGAGAGAGAGAGAGAGAGAGAGAGAGAGAGAGAGAGAGAGAGAGAGAGAGAGAGAGAGAGAGAGAGAGAGAGGAAGGGGTGCCAGAGTAATGCTCTTTAAGTTGTAATTGCATTTGTAGTGTTTCCTAGCGCCTCCTCTCTGATTTATGAGGCTTGCCATGGCTCAGCTAACAAGGACCATAAATTCTCCTCTCTGCTCTGCCCCTTGTTCATCACCTAGGGACCAGAACTCTGGCTCATACGGTGCGATTGAAGGAGAGGGTGTGCGTTGCTACGTCGGTCGCGGTGTACTGGAGCAGGGACTCAGTTGCTGCATTTGCGTTGTAAGGGTTTACAGTTTGATGTCAAATTTCTCAAATGGTCTAACCAAAACTGAGGTTGACAAACACAGGACAGAAAAAAAGTACCAAAATGCCAAATGTAAGCATATATGCAATTGTAATAACTGTCACAAATAAAAGTTGTCACTGTTGAAATACTGATGTGCAGAACATTGCGTCTGAAGAACCCAAAACGCCCATAGACTTAACCTAGAAAACAGTCTTTCTGCAAAGTTCAGCAAAAGAAAAAAAGTGAAACTGCTTATACTTTCTAAATGTTAACTATTAAAGCACTGGTTCCACAACAAGCTGTGTACATAGACTGGCATTTACTTTTATGTGTAAAATATAGTAAAATACACACAATAAAAAAAACGATTTGAGCTTAGACAGAGCATTTAAAGTTTCCTCGCAGAGATTTGAGAGTACAGTAGGCCTACCTGGCATTGAGAGAGATAACAGCTGGCCATGAAGAATGGATTGAAAGAGTAGGATTTAAAAGGAGTCATTTTTTTGTATGACATATTGCATTTACTGTCAATCTGTGAAACAACCCTTCTGTCAGGGGAAAAAAAGTAATATGACGAAACGGAATTTCTCAAATCACTGATTGAGTTATCTGTTGTAATCTCTTTGTGATACTTTGTAATTCAATTTATAAGCAGTTCACTGAAAGTTTATTATAGCTTTTTAGACCTCGATGACATACACAGTTCCTGTTCCTAACCGTAACCCTTGTTTTGTAAAACTAGCCTGCTCAATAAAGAACCAATTCAAAAGATTTTGTTCACAGAGCTACCTCAATTGGTATGGTGTAATAAATCTGCCTTGTACCTTTTGTCTTATTCTGCTTCCACAATGTGCTGTTGCAGCAGGATAAGAATCGGTTCGTATGTAGAGTAGCCTGCTGTAGAGTAGTGGTTCGTATGTAGAGTAGCCTGTAGAGTAGCTTGCTGCTGAAGATGTAGAGGCAATCTAAAAGTGTCATGATCATTTACAGCCACAGCCGGACACAGGCTTTAAGGTTAAGGCCCTGCTGATATACACTCTGCTTCCCTATATGTCCAATAGATCCTGCATATTTCTCCTCATTAACAGATCATGGATCAAATACACAGGGTCCTCAGGTTGCTAATCATGTTTTTTTCCTTTTTATACGTTTTTTGGACACTATCACTATCACTAAAAATAATGATTTACTGCTTCAATATAAAGAACAAATGTCCCGACCTGCCAGTTATTTGCCTGTATTTGTGCATGTGAAAAGATTTGTCATAGAAAAATATATTATTGTAAAAGTTGAATGGTTTGAAGAAATATAATAAATAATACATATATAAATGAATAAATATTTTGATTAAAAAAGGAGTAGCTCGCAATTCGCAGGCAAGATTAATATTTAAATGAAAAAAGATGTAATGAACCTCTAGGTTAAATAATGTCGGAGGAGATTGGTACCACAGTTTGTAGAGAATAATTGACAAGAAAGATCAAAATGATAAAACCTAAAATGAAAATAAGATGAGCGTTGCCTAGCATCACTGACCTAATTATTGCGCAAACAGAACTAGTTTGTACTAAGATACATTTGTTGTTTTTAAACCTAAACCGAACAACATTTGTGATCGCAGATACTAGGATCACAGATTTAGATTTTTTTAATTGAGCACTTACCAGTCTCTTCATCGATGGCAAATCTCCCCAAGCCACTCCCGTCACGGATAGAATACTGCACTTCTCCATCTCTGCCGACGTCATCATCGTGGGCGGTGACCTGGACAACAGTGGTTCCGATCCGCGCGTTCTCCTTCACTGTCCCGGTCAGTGCAAAGTGGGAGAAGTAAGGAGCATAGAGGTTCTCATTGACATCCACCACTTCCAACTCCACAGAGGTGACAGAGAGGAGCGAGACAGGCCTGCCCTTGTCTTTGGCTCTGACAGTGATGTTGTAGAGCTGTTGGGTCTCATAGTCAAGCTCCTTCATCAGTCGAATGGCCCCGCTGGTTTTGTCCACTTCGAACCTGCCGTTATAGTCGTTAGTCAGTGAGTAGCGGACCTGGCCGCCTTGGCCCAGATCTGGGTCCTGGGTCTCCAACCAGGCCACCACTGTCCCAAAGGGAAGGTCCTCCAGAGCCCTGGCGTTGTAGATGCTAGGGATGAATGCCGGGGGACAGTCGTTAATGTCCTCTAGTGTGATTTGCAGTGAGGTCACAGAGAACTTTTGCTGTCCTTTCTCTGCCTTGTCTCTGGCCTCGATTCTCAGGTTGAAGGAGGGGGACAACTCTCTGTCGAGTTGGCCTGCCACATACACGATACCATTAGTGCTGTTGATGCTGAACTGCGTAGTGCTGGTCAGAACTGAATACACAATTTCCCCATTGGGACCAGTGTCTCTGTCAGTGGCCTCCACCTGGATAACGTCGGTGCCTAATGCAGTGTTTTCAGGGACTGTGGCTCTATAGCCACCTTCTTGTAAAAACTGGGGTGCATTATCATTAGCATCTTCTATATATATAGTGAGTAAACGCCAATTATTCTTTTGTGGTAGGCCAAGATCATATATGGTGAGGTTGAGGAGGTAACGATCTTTCTTCTCTCTGTCCATAGGCAGAAAGACACTAATAAGACCAGTCTCCATGTTCATAGTGAAGCAGCTGTCTGTGTTTCCGTCTGAAATGGTGTACAGGATATGACCATTGAAGCCTGTGTCACCATCATTGGCATTTACCCTGAAAACACTGGATCCAACTTGCAGGTCCTCACGCACTGCAATGTCAGTGGGAAAGGCCTTATCGAACTGAGGGGTTTGTCGATTCACAGAGAATAGGTCAATAAAGCCTTCCTCGATTTTAGCCTTGGTGCTAGCTTTAGACTTCTTCAGCAACTTTTCTGCTAACCTTTGAGCTACCCTGGTCTCCTTGCAGTTAAAAGCTTTGGGGGTAGATCTCCCCTGTACAAGGGATATGTTAACAAACATGGGGTCAGAAAAGTTCTCACCATCTGTGGCAGTTATTTTAAGGTAAAATACCCCATTTGTTGGACTTGCAGTGGCAAGGGATTGTTGCAGAGTTAGAACCCCTGAATCTGGGTTGAGGTTAAAGTATCCCCGCTCGTTTCCTGAAAGGATCTTGTACTTCACCAGCTCCAACTCATCTATATCAATGGCAGACATTGTGGTTATCACTTCATCCACAGTGAAATCCTTGGAGACCGCCCCTTGGCATGCCACTTTCTCAAATAAGGGTTTGTTGTCGTTCATGTTTTCCAGATGGATGGTTACATTGACCTCACTCTCTCGTCTGTAAGGGGATCCCCAGTCTGAAGCCCTGACGACGAATACATAGCTTTCAGTAGAGGATTCAAAGTCAAGCTCCTGAGTGCTACTAACAATGCCTGAAAACTGGTTGATTTCGAAGGGGAGAGGTTGCAGGCTAGAAATGCTGTAGGTGATGTAGCCATTTTCTCCTCTGTCCTCATCCACTGCGTTAATTATGAGCACATTGGTGCCTATTGGAACACTCTCATTGACAAAAACCTCATAAGAGGACTGGGAAAATGTTGGTGTGTTGTCGTTTGCATCCTTGATGGTGACAGCAACAGTAACCCTAAGATCACTGTCTACCTCAAATACTTCAAGATTAAAAGTATTTTGGGGAACCTGAGTAAACCAGTGGGCAGTGGAGATAACACCCGTCATAGTGTTCATCTGAAAGAAGGCAGAGTCAGCTGAGGGAGTAAGGATATATTTTGCATCATCCGGCTCTGGATTGATTTTAATAGCTCCGACAATTGTGCCCGGGGGTGAAATTTCATTTAAACTAATTTCATATGTCTCCTGCTCAAATGCAACTTCCACTGCCTGCAGTTTCTTAACTGTGATGCAAACCAACTTGATGTCAGATAACTTTTGTGGTGTCCCTCTGTCTCTAGCCTGGAGGGTGAGGTTAACGCCATGGGGGTTACTCTCCCAGTTAACGTCCTTGGATGCCTTAATTGTAAACTCTTTTTCCTCCGATCTCTCCAGGAAAAACAGTTCTGAGGGGTCTCCCCCCACGATGGCCACCAACTCGATCTCTCCGTTAATCCCTTCGTCCTGGTCGTCCACCGTGACCACGGCATACACAGGATCTTTATCGAGCCCTGAGGGAACGTGCGTGACCACGGTCATGGAGGGGGCGTGCTCGTTCTGACGCTCCACATGAACAAAGAGTTTAGCTGTGCTGCTGACTCCGTTGTTACCATACAGCTTCATCCCGCGGTCCACCGCCTGTATCTCCAAGTCATAGCGGCTCTGCTCATCCACGTTGAGTTTCCCACTTAGGGAGACCACTCCACTGGTGGGATGCACGGCAAAAAGCTCCATCTTCTCCTTGAAGAAATAGTAAAACTCCCCATTTGAACCGATGTCCGCATCTGTGGCAGTGACTTGTGCTATGCTAGTCCTAAGAGGGGTGCTTTCCGCTATCGTAACAGAGTAAGTGGTGGGCGAGAACAAGGGCCGGAGGTCGTTCATATCTAAGACTTGGAGGCTGACTTTGGTCCAAGTCTCCATGAGGGCGTCGCCTTTCACCGAAGCCTTCACTGTCAGAACGTAATTATCCTGTATCTCCCGATTCAAGATGGCCGCATTTCCACCTTTAGTCCTAATGCGCAGAAAGCAGAAGTCCCCCAGAACATATTCCTCTGCTTTGAAAAAGCCTTCATCATCCCCTGAGGTGATCCTGTAGCGGATCTCCCAGGTGCGCAGGGCTATGTGGATGCCCATTTTAACTTTACTGTTGGCGTAGGTGCGTGCAGCTGAGTTTTCATAGACGGTGGCGTGGTAGACAGCCTGTGTGAAGCCGAACAGGGGGCCTTCCTGGGCAGTCCCTTGGGCATCCTGGCAATGACAGGAGGGCGGCTGGAAGAGCAGCAGTGGCAGGAGCAGGGCCAGGTGGAGAAGAGGGGCACACATGCCTGCCCACTGGCCCATTTTTACATCCATTCCATCGTCACTCGTCCATCCTACAACAAGAGAAAGGAACAGAGAGAGAGAGATGTTAGCCACAGGACTGGAGCAACAGGGCAATGTGGGGGAGGAAGGATTTAAAGTGAACAAAAGGCACACCACGTAGCCACAACTTCCCCTTTGACCCTAGTACCCTGACAGACTACTAATTGTCCATTGGATCGCAAAGATTGATCGGAGGCAGTGGGGGTTAACGGCATGCAGAGTAACCTGGCAACCACACAGGGGATGACATCATTGCAGCGTGGACTCTGTGGACACTGACAGTCAATTGCAAGTTTCAGAAAAACCAGAGGCGGTTTAGGAAGGAACAAAATAATTGCACGGCTAGCAAAAGGAGTGTAACATCACCAAAGTACACACCAAAGAAAACACACAAACCTGCGTAGCAAGGGATAGAATGACAGGCCTGCCTTATAGTGACCCTATCATAACCCTTTTCCTGAAATACAAGAGAGTAGTCTCCGAAGCATGTCATATATCTGGAGGCTAACCAGATATGGTTTTGAAACTAGAGGCCCAAATTGCTGTTGTGTTTAAATTTTGCACAAAAAAAATGTAAAATACTATTCCAAAGTAAGTAGCCACAACTATGTGCCAATCTGGGCAATGAGAAACCCCTGCTCTGGTAACTGCCATGCTGTGGTGCTGGGAGCACCGCAGTGGTCGGCGTTCTGATGACTTGGCACTTTCCACCACAGTGGATGCAGTGGACAGAAAAGAAAAGTGGACATGGTCTGACTCTGCTGACGATAACATACACACAAGCATGCCCACCACACACGATCACTATCTTACACACACAAACACACACACACACACACACACACACACACACACACACACACACACACACACACACACACACACACACACACACACACACACACACACACACACACACACACATACACACACCCACACACACCCACACACACACACACACACACACACAAAATCCACACAACCTTGTATGATTCTATATACAAAAGCTAACTCTACAAATATAATTTACTCTTGTCCACATATTCACATTTTCCATTTCACTAACTTCTGACCTCAAAAAAGCCCAAAGAAGAAAAAAAAAAGACATCAGAAATCAGTAGCCAAACCACCTCAGCTGAAACAATGCAAACCGCCATCCAACCCTGCATTTAAATTCACTTCATCAGCCAGCCGCGGAACAAAGGTTTGATTCCACCAGACTGAGCTGCCAAAAACAGCCCTGTGCTATTTTTGCTATTTTCATCTGACCCTAAACTGTCATCATCTTGTCAAGTTTTCACTTTGAGTTTGATGATGGAGAAGTGCGTGGGGGGGGGGGGGTGCGTACAATGGAGGGAGACAGAGGTATTGAGATGGGGGGCGGGAGACGCAAGATATGTAAAAACAAAACCACTCCTTTCTCTCTTTGAGTCAGCACTTTGTTGAGTCTCCTCTCGTGTGTGAAAAACAGGGAATATTAGCCAGACAGAGAGTATGTAGAACTCAGGCACAATAAGAGCCAAGGCATGTGCCTGTGTGTCTACACAACTGGACAATACATGTGTGTGTCTGTATAATGTGTTTATGCATACCATGTGTGTATCGATCCTTGGGGACAAATGGGTCATACTATATATATAAGGGTTTAGTTCGTTTTTGCAGCATTTCAGTAAGAGGTACCTGGCACGACAGCTTATTAGTGTTAAAGGGATAGGGGCCGGGAGGGCGGGGGGGGCTGGTGTGGGGTTAAGGCCCCGTCGTATAATGCATCCAGCAGTCTGTTAGTGCTATTACAGGCCCCTTGTGATGACTCCTCCGGGCCGGGCTGGAGTACTTCTCACCTTACCCTGTGAGGAGCCTGTCGGCCCCCAACCCCGGAGGCACTCGCCGGGCCGTGGGGCCCCGCGAACACCAGGCTAGTCCAAACACGGAAAATTATACTCTTGGCCTTGCGGATTACGGACAATGTTATGCTTCTGGTTATATTGGCATCGCACGTCTTGCCAAACTGCAAGCGATGGCATCGATGGCTGAAAGAAAATAGATGGGGGGGATCCAGGTTCCGCTGGCTGCATGTGGCATTGAGTCCAGCTGTGTAAATACTGTGACCGAGTCTTGATTTTACAGGATCGGGCCGTCTAAGGAATCCCACATCGTCCATTAAGGCTGCCCATTCCGCCACACCCATAATCACATATTTAGCTCCATCCGTGCACTGCTGCTGTTCCGTTTGCTAGCCGCGCACACAGCTTGGTGGGGTTCAACGAGACACATGCCCAGCTCGCTCAGAGCAAGGCAATAGATGTCAGAGCATCGTTTAGGCAAGGTCAGAGGCGACATTAACCCTGAGAAAAAAAGATACACAAGGGGGGAGAAATCGATTCTTTCATACACCGAGAATCGTTTTGATTGCCGTATGTGATCACTTCTTGTTTGCTGTGAGCGTATGAGTGGGAATGAACGCTCAGAGGTGAGTGAAAGCCAGGGTCAGAAAAAACTGCCTCAGCATCATCATGACGGCAAAAATTTCCTCAGCTCACCCTTCATAATTGACGCTCTTGTTTCTATAAGAGGAAATCCCACAATCCTTGGCCTGTATTTACAGTCTGTAACACACAAATCCACACGCACACACATTCCCAAAAAAAACACATGCATGGACACACAAAGACACACACACACAGATGCGCCATGAGAGATGGCAACGCTGCGAGAGATGATGATTGGCTACAATGACACCCCACTTAGTGTCAGCTCTAAAGCACCCTCTCATTAGCGTCTCGTTATGCAGGCTAATTTGCGTTGATTTGTACATTGGCTAAACACCCACCACATGCCTCCACGCCCCGGGACCAACACCGCCACTGGCCGTCGAGGGGGGTGGGGGAGGGGTGGGCTTGATCGGGAAAGAGCATGGGGACAGCGTGCCGGCGGGACCACACACTCATGATGACAACAATTTTTCCACAACATGAGTGGATGCTAAAACCTCAACAACAATGACAATGGATACAGTGCTAACACAACAACAGGAATTGTGTTTGTTGCTGCTTTTTTTTATTTATTTATATTTCAACCACGCCCAATGCTGGTTCTTCACAACAAGGTACAACAAGAACATTATGGCAGACATGCTGACACAGCAACACACAGACACACAGACACAGACACAGACACACACACACACACACACACACACACACACACACACACACACACACACACACACACACACACACACACACACACACACACACACACACACACACAAGCACAGAGAGGAGGAAGTCAGTGTGATTGGAAAGTCTACAGCTTGGACAAGAGATGGGGGTAGGGTATCTAATAATAGCTCCGGATCCACGCAGCGTGGCTGAAACAAACACCAGCAAGGAGGACCCGCAATCAATGAGAGAAGCGACTCATCTCTAGAGAAGCAAAATAAATCACTAGGGTTGTTTAAAATACATGAGCAGCAGCTGTCCCTCTCCTGAGTGGGCACACACACACACACACACACACACACACACACACACACACACACACACACACACACACACACACACACACACACACACACACACACACACACACACACACACACACACACACACACACACACACACACACACACACACACACACACACAAGCAGAGACAAACAAACACCAGCCTTCTTTGCATGGACCCCAAACGGTTCAAGAAATAGTGTCAGTCAAGTAGTTGCCAATGTTGTGTTTCATCACACTGGAACAGCCATCTTCCTTCTGTAATAATTTTGAAGCATTTTTTAATCCCCAAACATGGTGCAGAGCAGAGAGAGAGAAAGAGAGTGAGAGAGGAGTAGGCGGAGAGGAGATATCCACACAGACCAAGATGTAGAGTAGTAAACAAGATGATAGGGGGAGTATACCATTATACCATTACAGAGAGAGAGAGAGAGAGAGAGAGAGAGAGAGAGAGAGAGAGAGAGAGAGAGAGAGAGAGAGTAATCTTTGGATGGGGTGCATTGTGAGGGCAGAGGAGCAGGGTAGGTGACATGCTTATCTCTGTCCTGCAGACAAACTATTAACCAGAAGCTGTCTGCAGTTCCCCCTGTCTGCTCCCATTGTGTGTTCAAACCATCACTTCCATGCCAATGTGATACAAATACTAAAACATGACATCTATCAATCCCTGTTTTGTTGGTAGAAATCATTCAAATCCATACCAAAACTATCAGAGTGTGTACTCCTCCAGACTTCAGGAGTGTCCTTGTTCAGTGGAGAAGACGAAGACTGCGTCACACGGTAAAGTCACAGACTAATCCCTCAAGCAAATATGATCCATACCTCAGTCTATGAACTGTGTGTGTGTGAGTGAGTGAGTGAGTGAGTGAGTGAGTGAGTGAGTGAGTGAGTGAGTGAGTGAGAGTGAGTGAGTTAGTGAGTGAGAATCTGCAGGTCTGTGTGTGTGTGTGTGTGTGTGTGTGTGTGTGTGTGTGTGTGTGTGTGTGTGTGTGTGTGTGTGTGTGTGTGTGTGTGTGTGTGTGTGTGTGTGTGTGTGTGTGTGTGCGCGCGCGCAAGTGTGTGTGAGTGTGTGTGTGCCTTTAGCTGTATGGAGGCAAGTTGGGCGGAATACAATAAGAACTCAAAAGAGAGGGAAAAAACAAATAAAAGAGAAAAAGAAAAAATGAACAGAAAAGAGCCGGTCATCAGATATCGATGACACTTTTGCTCTACTGCCACCCCCAGCTCTCAGTCTCTATTACTCTCTCACACACACACACTGGCACAAAGGACCGCGGAGGCACGCACATACATATACACACACTGTGACCCATTGTCTTCCCCTCACCTGCGCTCTCCATCAGTGTCCCGGGCAAGGGTTATACCCCTGGGACCTGTCTGTGGATCCACCTCTCCCTCTACACTTTAAACACAGAGCGAGGGAGGGAGGGAGGGAGAGGTGTGTCATTGGTTTGTGTGCCGTCTGTCCCAGCATGCCCACATGTCAGCTATACTCTAGCCTCATTTCCGCAGTAGGACTGGTGTTACCAATATGTATGTGTGTTTGTGTGTGTGTGTGTGTGTGTGTGTGTGTGTGTGTGTGTGTGTGTGTGTGTGTGTGTGTGTGTGTGTGTGTGTGTGTGTGTGTGTGTGTGTGTGTGTGTGTGTGTGTGTGTGTGTGTGTGTGTGTGTGTGTGTGTGTGTGTATGTGTGTGGGTGGGTGTGTGTGTGTCTGTAGGGAGTGGGGGGGGGGCTTTAAGGAGTGAAAGGTGTATAATCCTGAGTGTCTTGCGCTGCCGTGTCTAAACACAGGAAATGGGAGGTAGGGTTGGTTAGTAAGGAGATACTGACTCCTCAGCAAAAAAGGGAAATGGGGGGGGGTTGAGGGGGAAGGGGGAGGGCAGGTACACTTTATGTTGGCGTACCTGCCTCCTCCCCCCACCACAAACACACACACACACACACACACACACACACACACACACACACACACACACACACACACACACACACACACACACACACACACACACACACACACACACACACACACAGAGCAACCCCCCTAACAACAACCAACAGCTATGTTCCTTTCACACTGGCCCTTAGCTCATTGTCATGCTAATGCATCAGCTACTGGCTTACCAGTCCCAATACACGCCCCTCCCCTCCCTCACTCACACACACACACACACACACACACACACACACACACACACACACACACACACACACACACACACACACACACACACACACACACACACACACACACACACACACACACACACACACACACACACACAGACACACACACACAAACACACACGCACACACACAAACACACACACATAAACCCTACACCCATAACCCTTCCAATCCATCAATATTCAACTATTTCCAGTTAATCAGGCGCATATAGTGACTGATTTTGCAAAATGGGCATGGCTATTCATTCATTGACTCATGCATTCACAGAAAGACTTGAGCTGATGCAAACCGGCAGGAACAAATGTATGAAGGGTGGAGATTTGTGTATCCCTTATCATAAAAAAATGCCCTTTGAGACTATAACTGTGATTAAGGGCTATACAAATACAATTTAACTTAAGCAATCCTAGTGACTAACATCTGTGGGCATGTCACTTGCTTTTGTGACAGCCGACGCCCAAGTCCTCACACGGTATGATGGAGCAATACATCTATTTTAACATGCCAGACATCCACGCTGGTGTTCAAAAGGAGATGGCAGACTGCATCTACTGCCACACACGCATTACAGGACATACTTTCCTAATAAGTCAGAAGCACCGATGTATAACCAAGCAAATGTGCAGGCCAAACCATTTTATTCTGAGGAAGTGCTTCACTGAGGTTCCTAATTTGTTCCTAACTGATGGCTCCTTGTTGTAAAATGTGAAAAACGTGAACTGCGTGTAACAGACTAGTTGGGGCGAATTAAACACCACTGTTCTCGCTCACACAGTCCACATCAAGTCTTTTTTTTAAGAAGCCCAGCCGGAGAGGAAATGTGATCTGCCTGCTATTCAAACCATTGATTTGTCCTTAAGCCTCCCGGCCTCCCCTTACTCTGGGAAAAGGAGGGAGCACGGAGGGGGGTCAAGGGGGTTGGGGGGTTGGGGGGGGTGGGGGGTATAATGGGGAGGGTGGCGAGTGTGAGCGTGTGTTTTTTTATTTGAGTGGGCGGCTGAGGGCAAGTGGGACATTTTTTACACAATGGTGACTGACAAACACACAGGATCACCGAAAAGAGAAAATAAAATGACGCTATGAGACCATATGAGTGTATTGCAGATTGTGTACGTGCATGCCCACAGATCAAGAAGGACACAGAGGTACCAAAGAAGATGAGCCAATAAAAGCAGAGAGAGAGCGAGAGAGAATTAAGACTTCAGCGTTTGTGTGTGTTCACATGCTTGTGGGTGGACATAGGTTGTGAAATGAGGCAGAAAAACAAAAGCTGACTATTACAGCAAGTACAACAGCTTTCAACTATTTTGTAAAAATAACTCTAAATAATTAGTGAGTAAAAGTAAAAGGACTTTACGAGAGCCTTGTAGTTGGATTTTCTCATTACAGTGCGTAACACACAATAGCCTTATACGGCCGGACATGTAGTGCGGTTTACAGTCTAGCGATGGCTCCACAAACCAGTGGACAGTATACTGGTTCACCTCCCTGCAGGCAACTGTCACGGGCACAGGGCACAGGAACCCTATATAAGGACAGGAGGGACAAAGAGTGACAGACCGCCAAAAGAAACAAGACCAGGGCACCGGAGAGAGAGAGATAATAGATAGAGAGAGGTAGATACATAGATAGGTATTGACGAGATAGAGAAAGAGAGAGAGAGGGAGAGAGAGATAGAAAGAGAGGGAGATAGAGAGAGAGAAGGAGAGAGTGAGAGAAAGAGGGCGAAAGAGAGGAGAAAGAATTTCAAACAGCTGCCAGGAACAATCCCAACTGTCCCTGCTCCTTCTCCTGCTTACTTTCTCTGCCCCTCTCCCTTACATGCCTCTCTCTCCCTTAATATCTCTCTCTCTCTCTCTCTCTCTCTCTCTCTCTCTCTCTCTCTCTCTCTCTCTCTCTCTCTCTCTCTCTCTCTCTCTCTCTCTC
>OLKM01000126.1:65000-70947 GCA_900291075.1 Melanogrammus aeglefinus | reverse complement strand
GAGAGAGAGAGAGAGAGAGAGAGAGAGAGAGAGAGGGAGAGAGCGAGGGGAAGGAAAATGAACATGCGCATGTCTGACTGTTCTGATTGCGTCAACATATATGCGTGTGGGTGTGTGCGTATGTGTGCTAGCATGTGACATGTGTGCATTGCATTGCTTGTCACTATAGATTAGCCCACACGTACACACAAATCTGTCAAGCAACAGCTGACAAAAATACATTCTGCATGAAGGCGGCTACTTAAACACAACAGAGATCCCTGTTAGGACAAATCTCCATTCAACTCCCCTTGGTGAGAGGACATTTAGGACATATCGATAAATGTTTACCCTAACACATATGATGCCCAGTCAATCTGGCATCCTATACAGCTGAACTGGATCAGATTAACTTCAATTAAACTAACACTTCAGCCAGTCCCTGAATTGTACACATAAACACATTGTCTGAGTTTATGCAAATGTATCTATCAGGATACACACAATTTTCTAATTGGTTTTGAATTTCAGGGCCCAGAACTAATTATAATTTTGGTAATACCCAATTGAGTAAACTCAGGGCATTAAAAGGAACACAGTGAATAATGAAATCGACTTAGAAGCCCAAACATACAGATGCTTCTCCAGCCCTGAATTAAGCACAGCTAGTGAGCCCTTCTATGAAAGCCGGAAGACAAAGACCTCATAAAACACTTTGATTTCGACAAACTCCCTGATTTATGGTTATGAACTGAATAATAGTGACTATGGGTGATAGTTACACACAATCTTCAGCATTTCTTTATGCATCTATTATTCTGCAGTACAACTGTGTAGCTGTTGGGTTCAGGATACATCTTCAGCATTTAAAACTATGGCCTTCGGATAACCTCCTTGAGCAAGCAAGACTCAGCACACTCAAATAACTTCCCCAATCAGAGAGAAAGAAAAAGAAAGACAAAGAAAGACAAAGAGAGATAAAGACAAAGAGAAATAAAGACATAGAGATAAAGAGAGCGAGAGAAAGAGAGAGAAAGAGAAAGAGAGAGAAGGAGAGATAAAGAGAGATGAAGACAAAAGATAAAGAGAGATAAAGAGAGAGAGCGAGAGAGAGAATTATCGAAAAAGAGAAGAGAGTAAGATATACTACAAGAAAGATGGAGGGAAACAAAATAAGGTTGTGCAGTAGATGGAAAATGAGGGGGTGGAGGATTAAAGGAGGGAATAGGAGCTCCATCACGGGTTCTTTTCACCTCAGAGAGTACACACACACACACACTCGCACACACACATAAACACACACACACACAAATATACAGAAACACACACAAGGGAGAACTAAGTAACCGGAGTGACCTGAGTGGGCGAGTGGGAGTGGCGGGTGAATGATTGCGTCAGGTCAGCTTGCCAGCTTGTTAATTGATCATCCATTACTCCAAGTTAGATTACATGCCCTCCGCACGTTGTAGACAAAGTACACTAGGACTTTTATTTTGAATAATAGCGCAAAGTGGAATGGGAATTTGTGTGCGTGTGTATGAATGTGTGTATGCATGTGTATCTGTGTGTTCACATCGATGCAGTTTTTGCACAGGAAATATGAGCATTAGGCCTATATTATACTGATGAGCGGCGAGTGTGTCTGTGGGTGTGGGTGTTTGGTTGTGGTTATGTGTGTGTGTGTGTGTGTGTGTGTGTGTGTGTGTGTGTGTGTGTGTGTGTGTGTGTGTGTGTGTGTGTGTGTGTGTGTGTATGGGGTGTGTGGGTGGTGTTGTGTTGTGTGTGTGTGTGTGTGTGTGTGTGTGTGTGTGTGTGTGTGTGTGTGTGTGTGTGTGTGTGTGTGTGTGTGTGTGTGTGTGTGTGTGTGTGTGTGTGTGTGTGTGTGTGTATGTGTGTGTGTTGATTAAAGGGATCTGTTAGCAATCGATAACAGGTTGGGAGTGAGGTAGGTGGGGCTGATCAAGATGGGCCCTCTACACTGGTCCCCTATGTTGGTCCCCTATACTGGTCCTCTATACTGGTCTCCTATACTGGTTATGCTCTACCATACTGGTCTCCTATTTTCGTCCCCTATACTGGTCATGTTCTTCTTTATTGGTCTCCTATACTGGTCTTCTTCATTGGTCCTGGTCTTCTATACTGGTCTTCTTCATTGGTCCTGGTCTTCTATACTGGTCTTCTATACTGGTCTTCTTCATTGGTCCTGGTCTTCTATACTGGTCTTCTTCATTGGTCCTGGTCTTCTATACTGGTCTTCTTCATTGGTCCTGGTCTTCTATACTGGTCTTCTATACTGGTCTTCTTCATTGGTCCTGGTCTTCTATACTGGTCTTCTTCATTGGTCCTGGTCTTCTATACTGGTCTCCTATACTGGTCTTCTTCATTGGTCCTGGTCTTCTATACTGGTCTTCTTTAGAAGTCCTGGTGTTACCTATACTGGTCTCCTTCATTGGGTCCTGGTCTTCTATACTGGTCTTCTATACTGGCTCTTCTCATTGGTCCTGGTCTTCTATACTGGGTCTTCTGTCATTGATACCTGGTCTTCTATACTGGTCTCCTATACTGGTCCTGGTTCATTCGGTACTTGGTCTCCTTTATTGGTCTCCTATACTGGTCTCCTTCATTGGTCCTGGTCTTCTATACTGGTCTCCTTCATTGGTCCTGGTCTTCTATACTGGTCTTCTATACTGGTCTTCTTCATTGGTCCTGGTCTTCTATACTGGTCTTCTTTAGAAGTCCTGGTGTACCTATACTTGTCTCCTTGACTGGTCTCCTATACTGGTCTCCTATAATGGTCTCCTTTACTGGTCTCCAATACTGGTCTCCTATAATGGTCTCCTTTACTGGTCTCCTATACTGGTCTCCTATAATGGTCTCCTATAATGGTCTCCTATACTGGTCTCCTATAATGGTCTCCTATACTGGTATCCTATACTGGTCTCCTATAATGGTCTCGTACACTAGTATCCTATACTGGTCTCCTATAATGGTCTCCTATACTGGTCTCCTATACTGGTCTCCTATAATGGTCTCCTATACTGGTATCCTACTGGTCTCCTATAATGGTCTCCTATACTGGTCTCCTATAATGGTCTCCTATACTGGTCTCCTATACTGGTCTCCTATAATGGTCTCCTATACTGGTCTCCTATACTGGTCTCCTATAATGGTCTCCTATACTGGTCTCCTATAATGGTCTCCTATACTGGTCTCCTATAATGGTCTCCTATACTGGTCTCCTATAATGGTCTCCTATACTGGTATCCTACTGGTCTCCTATAATGGTCTCCTATACTAGTATCCTATACTGGTCTCCTATAATGGTCTCCTATAATGGTCTCCTATACTGGTATCCTACTGGTCTCCTATAATGGTCTCCTATACTGGTATCCTACTGGTCTCCTATAATGGTCTTCTATACTGATCTCCAATACTGGTCTCCGGATACTGGTCTGGGATTAGGGGGAAAGTGAGACCATTGGAGGGAGACATATAAATAACATAAATAATAGGTAATAGAGAGAGAGAGAGAGAGAGAGAGAGAGAGAGAGAGAGAGAGAGAGAGAGAGAGAGAGAGAGAGAGAGAGAGAGAGAGAGAGAGAGAGAGAGAGAGAGAGAGCATTAGTGTGAGAAGAGAATGAGATGTCTGTAGCACAGTGAATAAATCACTGTAACAGACCAAGTGGTGCGAAGAATAGGTGAGGGAGAAAAACGGTGTGTGTGAGAGAGAGAGAGAGAGAGATAGAGAGATAGAGAGATAGAGAGATAGAGAGATAGAGAGAGAGAGAGAGAGAGAGAGAGAGAGAGAGAGAGAGAGAGAGAGAGAGAGAGAGAGAGAGAGAGAGAGAGAGAGAGAGAGAGAGAGAGAGAGAGAGAAGAGAGAGAGAGAGAGAGAGAGAGAGAGAGAGAGAGAGAGAGAGAGAGAGAGAGAGAGAGAGAGAGAGAGAGAGAGAGAGAGAGAGAGAGAGAGAGAGAGAGAGACAGAGAGAGAGAGAGAGAGAGACAGGGGGAGGGGGAGTAAAGCAGAGGCAGATAAGGTGGTTTGGAGGAGGTTGGATGGGGGGTGTAAGTGTGTCTGCTAACTGTATTAGAGAAGAGGGGAAATTACATCACCGCTCACACGAACACACCTAGACACACAGACATACACACACACACACACCTAGACATACACACACACACACACCTACACACACACACACACACACACCTAGACACACACACACCTAGACACACACATACCTAGACACACACATAACTAGACACACACACACACACACACACACACACACACACACACACACACACACACACACACACACACACACACACACACACACACACACACACACATCACACTCACTCACACACACACACACACACACACACACACACACACACACACACACACACACACACACACACACACACACACACACACACACACACACACACACACACACACACACACACACACACACAACTTCAAGGTCAGCCACGGTCGGTCCCTCTGGCTCATTCACTTCTCCACTGTCTTTCACACACTGTCACCTTCATACCACAATAAAGAATTTCCCTCCGAGCCCTCTTGGGCCCACCACACAATATCGTCTACTCTTGAACCAAGCCCGAAAGCAAAGTATGAGAGAAGGAATTTATGACCAGAGACAGATGGTGAGGAAAGCAGAGAGAGAGTGAGTGAGTGAGTGAGTCAGTGAGTGAGTGAGTGAGCGAGTCATTGACAGAGAGAGAGAGAGTTGTGCTATGTTTAAGTAAACGAGGGTATTTGCTCTGCATGCTGTTTATTGGTCATACAAAGACACCCAAATTATACATTTAATGTGACTTTTAATTTTGTTATTTAATTGCGCTATTAACACGCAGTGCATATTTTCACTTATGTGTTGTGCTTGAGTCCACAACAAGTTGAACACATCTAACTAATGTGTACTTAGATGGGAAGAGGCGGCACAAAAAACACCACAAAAGGAACCTTGAAAATTATACTTTTCATTTTTATGAACAATTATATATTTCACCTTTGATTTAAGTGAATAATGCATTGAAGTGCATCATTTATGGGTAATTGGTTAGAAATGGCATAGCCATCTGTCAGCTATTAATGAGTGAAATGCAGTGTGAGAATCTTTATCGACTTGACTGCTCCTGCCTCTGGATGAGACCATTTTGATTTAAGATCGCAGATTTCTGACCAATATGGACAAGGCCTTCCTGATTGGTTCAGGGAATCCATCTTGACTGTCAAATAAGTGTGAATGCCATTGTCAATGGAGGAGAATCGTAGGGAGGAAGGAAGCAGGTTCATTAGCTCTCTTATGCCTTTTTCTGTTCACTATCTTTTCAACTCTCAAATCATACATACAGCACTCTAACGCCAAATTAATCAGCAGTGCTTGTGATTTATTTAGATGTGTACAATGTGCTCGGCTGCCCTCCACCGCACACAGCCAAACATAACCTAGACGGTATAAAATAGGTTAATTCCAGCTCCATTCCTATTGTACATCCGCTCTTCAATGGCTGCGATGTGGAAATGCCGTCTAAGTCTGTAGCTGTAATCCAATGCCCACAACTCACCAGCATGGGCCTACACACCCACATCCACCAGGCACACAAAAAACCAGCACACAAGCATATACATACATATTTATGCATACATATAGATGTATCTATGTACTATAGATATTTACTATACATATGCATACATACAAATACTAAATATAAATATAAATAGTATAGACATATAAATAAATAAATGGAGGCCACTTCTGTTGGACTGCCAACATTATTGCATGCATTCTCAGTCGTCTTCATCTGGAAATACACAGCCGAAGAATGCTTCCCATCGCTTCTACTATGTAACGGATTGGCGGGTCAGGAGGGAAGGCCGGTAAATGGCATGTGGAAGTCTGTGGCTGTAAATGCGTTTGTCAGCATGTGCTTGCAG
>OLKM01000126.1:37500-60000 GCA_900291075.1 Melanogrammus aeglefinus | reverse complement strand
AGTACATGCAACAGTGAACAGGCCGATGTGATTATGCAGCCTGGAAAACAAAAAGCATTCCTTGGTCAGGGCTGCGAAGGCTTAAACTACTTAGCCTGAGGATGTCTCATCAATTATTTATTAATTGATTTTCAGTATAGGCCTGGAATGATACAGACTTATGTGCGCATGAGTTTGAATTGTTTGCATAACTGTTTTTTTACCTGGGGGACAGCGCTGATATTTTTGCATGCATACACAAATCCTAATGTAAGCACACACACACACACACACACACACACACACACACACACACACACACACACACACACACACACACACACACACACACACACACACACACACACACACACACACACACACACACACACACACATATTTACATATATTTTGCAGTGTGCTGTGTGCCTTGCAAACCTTAAAAGAATAATGATTCCTGCTGACATAAAGAAATAGCAGCAGACGTACTGAATGATGGCAGGCCCCCATCGGAGGTGCTTTGCCTCATGAGGACATTCACAGGCCTCCTCACATCTCTTGCAGCATTGTCTCTGAGCTGCAGGACACACGATGTTGAGCCTAGAGAACGACACTTGGGTCATAAATCGGCCTGAGTCAGCCACATTCGATTTTTGTGTGTGCTTTAACCCAAAGCAAATCAAAGAAAAACGACCCAAAATAAAAATAAAATCTGTGAGGTCTGTCACACTCAGACTTTTAATTTAAATCCAAGCGATTTGGCAGCGTCCGAGTCATTCTCAACTTTAAACGGCTCATATTCACCGTGTGGCGGCCGTCCACTGCAGTGCCCAGGTCCATGGGACGATGCGCTGTAGTGACAGTTAGCATGGCTGGTGTTCAGCGTGGCCTACCCGTAGTAAGGCCCAACGAATGACCCGTCGCTGTAAAGCAGCTGACTGTCAATAGCAACCGCGTCTCAATGGAGCCTCAGGTCCATTCACATGTTAATGTAGCATACTAACCCCTTTACTCCTCTCCCTCAAACAGGCTGGGACGAACATGAACGCACACACAAACACACGCAGGCACACCCATACACTCACGCACACACGCACGCATGCACACACGCATGCAAACGCAAACACTCACAAACACATACAAACACACAGTACATTATTTGAATGACCAGCAAAGTTGGGATGATTTGCTATACAATAGTGTCAAATCATAACAGAGATGAAATTGAAAATTGAAAAATATTAAGACAGAAAAACAATGTGTAGAAATATGGAAATTGTGAGGGACATGGATGCAGTCCGTAGACCCTGTTCAGTATTATTCTGTTTTTTTGTAATCTCAGCCAAACGAGAGAAGAGCTGTTTTTCTCAAATAACTGACACTTCCATTTCCACAGTGGCAGTAGAACTACACAACATACACAACGTTAACAACCCCCAACCCACACACAGACACACACTCACTGTCCAGCATAATCTTCTCTGTTCACTCACGATTCAGTTTTTTTGCTTTTGAAAAGGGATGAGTTATTAATACATCTCTGGATTGTGGCTACAGGACTTCTCCATATGTGGAGCCTTATGTTTTTTGCTTTCTTTCCGAAGGCTAATAAACAACAATATGTTTTTTTAATAATTCATATGTTCTCCCCAAGCGTGGGTTTCAAAGATTGAGGGAGCTGTGTAATAAGAGTGAATAAATAAGAGGTTCAAGAGGGTGAGAGCCTGCAAACGCACACAAAGTCCACACACAATCACACACACACAAACACACAAATACACACACACGGCAGAGAAGGATTGGTTTTTCAGTGTGAAGGAATGGATATGTAATAATGGGCCCAGCCCCGAATGGCTGCTCTGTATTAGAAGCAGGGTTCTGCTGCTTCACAAGCCAGTGCACTGTGTCCTTCAGCGGCCATTTCCTCTTCACACGTCCTTCGTATTTGCCAATGAGGAAGAACATTACCTGACTGGTGTAAATGCAAAAAGTGTTGCATAAAACCTTGCAGGTGGAATTTTGCTGAATTGCTTTCATTGTGACGCGTTATAGATGCATTCGTGACTTGAAGTAGTACCAATGTGTTCTGAAACACTGAGCTCCTGCATACTTTGCTGTTGCTCGGGGCACATTTTTTCATAATTTACTTCATGCTCAATCTCACAGCCACATAGAGAAAAGTTCTACTTCGTGAAAAAAAATCATTGTCTGGCTATTGGATAGAAAGACACGGTTTTAAATCGAGTCATTATGTAGCCCCAACAATTTGAACAGACTGAATGTCTGCATATTACCTACAGGCCAAACCACCCACTACCTATATATCTACCATTTTTGTCAGCCAAACAAAAATCTTAGATGAATCTTGGATTCCCTGAAGACCTTGCATAATCTTGTGCAATGCATTCTGTGGGAAATCTCTGTCGTTTGCAGTCTGTTCATCCTCCTAGCCCAATATACAGCAATCAAGAAGGTTTACAGAGCCTGACTGCCCTGGGTGCTACTTCTGTTCGATCACATCCTTGAATTGTTCAACAGGGATCCTGCACCACTGAGGTGTTTCATGTAAGCCAGTTAACAGGCAGTGATGCTACGCTATGATGTCGAGCTGGTTTCCATAACATAATACATAAATCTACAGATGGAGATGCCCAAATGTCTTGATACCCATTACAATACTTTCATAGTTTAAACCAACTAATAATAAAATAGATACATGATCAACTGTGGGTGCATTTCCTTACTCAATCTGGAAAGGTTTTTCTTGCTGAAATGTAGGCAGTAGTCAATGTTCAGCAATTACAGGCAATTTCCTTGGAAATAACATATTGTTTTTATAAAGACTTAGCGAGATGCTACCCTTAACCCACGTAGCTTTTATTGCAAGTTTATAAGTAGGTAAATAGCATTTCAAGGACAAAAATAGGCCAATGTCTATAATAGGGTCTTCTTAGGAATGTACAATTTCCTTAATTTTGTTCGGAACTACATCCTCCGTTGGCTCACTGGCCCCTTCAGCCAAACCCCCTCGATTCAATTACAGTTAGTGGTGAAATAGTGTGGAGTTGCTGGCAACATGCCTTGATCTGATTGGATCTGGGCTCAGAGCCCATCAGGACTAACACTGTTAAGCAGAGAAAGGTGGTGAGTCTTAGGTGCAGATTCAGAGGGATTTGTGTTGCTCGGCTTCTCAAAAATTTGCATCTTATCTAACACCATGAATAATGCATGCAGGGGGTCCGAGATTGTTGTTCAATGAAAATCTGAACTGAAAAGAAATATGAACGAAGCAGTGTCGATATCTATTTGGGGATCAAAGACTAGGACACACGATGCGCATACACAAGCGCAAACCTACACACACTTTCCCCCACGCACGCACGCATGCAGACACACCAGGTAAGTTAAGTTATCTAATTAACGTATATAATACAGGTACTAAAATGCACGTCAAAAATACACAGGCCATTATGAGGATTTATATAAATTGAAAAGTACACAGGTAGCCAACATGCATTGCAGGCTGCTGCATTTTGCCCGTTTCCCTCTCTCGCTCTCTCTCTAGCGTCCACGTACACAAATGCATAGTCCGTTCTGGGGGCTAGGAATTATAATGCAGGAGGAATATGAATGGGAGCGAGCTATTGAGCGTAGCTGGGTTGAGGCTGGTATGAGAGGTCTGAGTGATTGCCTGTTCGTCCTGTTGGGGAAAACACCAGCCTACATCTATGTCGGGGTAAAGGCCCCCTCCTTCCCAGACATTAATTATAAATGGACTCTGCTTCTCAGACAGGACAGATAGTCAAAGTTAAAAGAGAAGTGTGTTTGTTTGTGAACAAAAATCACAGCCAATCACCCGACCATGTACTTTCTGAGAAAACACACCAACACACAGATATAGACAGCCTCCGCCAACTACAATCGTGAGACCACAGGAGTGTTTGACTAAGTGTGTTCAGCTATCCCGACATATGAGTTTGACAGATGTCAGAATTACTGCTGGCTCTTGTGAAAGAATCCATAATGGAAAACGCCACAACACAAAAGACCAAACAAAGATTGACTTCTTGTTTTAGTTAAAAATTAAGATAATGAAAAGCCTAAAACATAAACAAATTTTCCACCCCGAAAAAACCCATTAAGGGTCTTCTTTGAGATCACAGACGTCACGGTTACTGCGCCAAGATAATTTGTCAGACCAAAACAAGAAAAAAACTGCAACCATAGACGGGTGTAGCACCACAGTTAGCGTGGCAGTTATTTTAGTGCTAGGCGTGGGTGTGTTTGTATTATTACCATGCAGTTATTTTTAGTCATTTGCAGTAGTGGGAGCAACGACACGCGGCTACATTTCCAGGTGTGGGGATGCAGATGAGGCTAGCGGAGCTAACAAATCGCACCCTCCGGCATGCTTCACTGCATCAGGGAGCTGCCAGAGACCGAGATGAGGCAAGAGAAGAGGAGAGCGAGGGAGGGAGAAAAAAACAGGGCCGAGAGAAAATCAGAGTCTGAGAGAAAATCAGAGAGGGGGTGGATGTGAAAATGGAGTTACACACGTGCGCGCACACACACACACAGACCCACACACACACACACACACACACACACACCCCCCCCACACACACACACACACACACCCACACACACACACTGTAGCCTGTATGAATCCAACCCAACCTATCTAACCTCCTTTGCCTAAGGGCACTCTGTGATCTGAAGGGGACCAGGAACAGTGTGAGGAGAG
Source organism: Melanogrammus aeglefinus (assembly GCA_900291075.1). Taxonomy (NCBI): domain Eukaryota; kingdom Metazoa; phylum Chordata; class Actinopteri; order Gadiformes; family Gadidae; genus Melanogrammus; species Melanogrammus aeglefinus. The sequence goes on along the minus strand of OLKM01000126.1, from coordinate 55,277 downwards.
GTTGGAACGCCAATAATGCACTGCCGGACAAACCGACTGAAGCAAAAAATCTCTTTTTTATTTCATTTTCTATTGTATTTCCCGGAGGGATTCTCGCTTTAAACACAAAACGGGACAGAAGAGCGTCCGTGGAGAAGGTCTAGGCGGCCGCCTGCGTCAGCGTCGGTATTTATAGCAGACGGCAGCTCATTTTCTGACCTGAAGGAAGCTGTCGCTTTCTCCAAGTAATTGCTGAGGAGAGAGGCGACGCTCAGAAGCCTTATATCACATTCAAGTTCAGAGGCACACACACACACACACACATACCCACACACACACACACAACCACCCACACAAAGGTACATGTAGGCAAGCACACACACTTACTTGCACACACACACACACACACACACACACACACACACACACTCAACACACAGACACACACACACACACACACACACACACACACACACACACACCCCCACACACACACACAAAGGTACATGTGGGCAAGCACACACAGTTTACTTGCAGCTGTTGCTTTCTTTGAGGATAATTGAGCAGGCACATCTGGAGAAGAACTTTTACTAGCAGAAAAAAAAGGAACAACCCTCCTGTTTCATTTCATGCTCCTTCAGAAAAAGGCAGCCAAAGAACATTTTTCATGGAGTAGTAGCAGTGTGCGTGAATGTGAGAGAGAGAGAGAGAGAGAGAGAGAGAGAGAGAGAGAGAGAGAGAGAGAGAGAGAGAGAGAGAGAGAGAGAGAGAGAGAGAGAGAGAGAGAGAGAGAGAGAGAGAGAGAGAGAGAGAGGGAGAGAGAGAGTGTTCATTAGGGACACTTGGCAATTTGTCTCGCTTTCTTTCTCTCCATCCTGCAAGGCGACGCAGGTTTCCAAATGGGTTGTGCTCTTCCCCACCACAGCATCTACAGTCTGCTCCCTCTAGACCGCAGCGAGAGAGAACACCACCGCAAAGCCTGTAATTGGCTCATCAGTGCTTCCTCAAGAAAGACCGCCATCTGACAAACTGCTCAACCGCAAACACCACAACACCTTCGCTCTTGGTGCCTCTCATGTTAGATGCCGACAGTATACATGAAGACCCTTTTCTCCGTGGCAATCAAGCACAGTGTCTGTTTGGATGCAATGTGTGTGTGTGTGTGTGTGTGTGTGTGTGTGTGTGTGTGTGTGTGTGTGTGTGTGTGTGTGTGTGTGTGTGTGTGGTGTGTGTGTGTGTGTGTGTGTGTGTGTGTGTGTGTGTGTGCTGTGTGTGTTGTCTGTCTGTGTGTGTGTGTGTGTGTGTGTGTGTGTGTGTGTGTGTGTGTGTGTGTGTGTGTGTGTGTGTGTGTGTGTGTGTGTGTGTGTGTGTGTGTGTGTGTGTGTGTGTGTGTGTGTGTGTGTGTGTGTGTGTGTGTGTGTGTGTGTGTATTGTCTGCGATAATAAAATACAAAATGCTTATTAACGAAAGCAAAAGCAAAAGCTGCATGCCTGCCTCATGGTGCATGTGTGTCTTCATCAAAGTGTGCCAGTGCTGTGCTTGCGTGTACACATTTAGCTCGGGCTGGATAGACTGCAGACGCACGCAGCCTCCCAGAGTTTGCACTAACGAGCAAGCGAGGTATCTATTTTATTTGGTTGTTTGCCTCTTTTCTCACTGCCCCAGTCAGCAGGGATTACTCACCATGTCCTCGACGTTGCAGCAGAGAGGGAAAGCAGGCGTTTAGGAAGTTCAGATGATACTTGGCAGCCTGCAGCCACTTCCTCTAGGGGGGGAAGACTGTGGGAAATTATGGTAATCTCCAGCACAGTGCTATAGTCGTCTAGCTCTCCGAGCCCTGTGGTTGCTGAGGGAGAGCACTTGGGAACAGAGCAGCGTAGGAAAGAGAGCGAGAACCAGAGTATGGAGGGTGAGAAGCAGTGTGGAGGAGAGGGAGGAGGCGGAGGAGGAACTGGGAAATCCGACGACAAACAGTTTCTTCAGGCAATTGTTATCTCAAGACCGGTAGTAATATGCTGTCTCAATGTTGTAATAGTACAGTGAGACCGCATTCACCTTGATTGGTGTTAGTAGAAAGCTTAGACCTTCGACCTTGCTACCACTGCAAAATGTATAGGGTAACATTAAGACCTTGTCATATCCATAAATCCTCATTAAGCGCGCACATAGCTAGCAAGCTGGAGCACTGATCAGATGAGCAGCACGGCCAATGGAGTCAAAGCCCGCCGCAGACCGCCAGTCTCGAAACGCCTGATAAGATTCAGCTGTGTTGGTTTCTTGGGTTGAGTATCTTGATGGCGTTTGTCATGCTTTACATCTTCAACATGAGAGGTTGCTCAGAACAAAGAATGGCAATTAGAGAGAAACCAGGCACAGCAGACCCTGCATTGCAAGACTTCTGCCTCCCCAGCCCTTCTCTTTCTCTCTCACTTTCTCTCTTTCAATGACTGCTTTTAGGGTTATTTACTTGCTAAAGTTATTTTTCTTGGGCTGGCCATTTGCTAATTTCTCAGTTCTCTATTCCCTCTCTCTCCCTTTCCTTTAGGAGCAAGGGGTTCAGCCTGAGTTACACCCGGAGCTCGGCTCAGGGCGACGGAGGCAGACGGCTCTAAAACTCATTAGTTCCAGCGCTGAGCATTTTATAATCCGTCACAAACAAACAGGCAAACATCCAAGATTAATGGTTGTTCACTCGGTAAGAAAAAGGACCAAGGGGGAAGATTTAGGCCTACCGTGAGGTCTCACACACCAGCGTGACACACACGCGCACGCACACACACACACACACACACACACACACACACACACACACACACACACACACACACACACACACACACACACACACACACACACACACACACACACACACACACACACACACACACACACACACACACACACACACACAAACAGCTAAGCCAGTACAAGCAAAGGAGGGCCCAAGAAACGGACCGTTATTTTACCTATTTTCCTCTCCTTTAGTCTACTTGTCTGTTCCTCTTTGTCTCTCCCGTGCTTTCCAGTGTGAAGGCATTTCCATGTAGCAGGAGGGGGAGAAGGATGGCTGGGTGAGGAGTGGGCTGGGTGTATTTGAAGTGATTGGTCATGAACAAGGGTTGCCTTGGCAGCCGCTGCCAGGAGCTAGAGACGATGGGAGCCAGGAGCTTGGGTGTTTTTGTCTCTCTTGCGGACAGTGGACAGTGCCCCCCCGCCACCAGTATGGCTCTACCAACGTGGCCAAGTCACAGTCAACCCCCCCCCCCCCCCCCGTCTCCCCCGTCCCATCCCCCCCATGCTGCCTTGAGCCCTCTGCCAACTGCAATAACAGTTGATCACAGACAAGGACTGTCTGGGAAGCCACCCCAATCTGGTGCCAGGGTGGCACCCCCATGCCAGGATAGTGTTGGATGGTGTGGGGGGGGGTGGGGACACTAGATGTCCAGCCCCTACCAACAAGGACCTGGGGCTGTGGGAGAGAGAATGGAATTTCTTAACTTCCAGTGCTTAATTGCCTATTAATGAGCTCATCTCCAGCCGTTGGTGTGGGGAGAGAACAGTATAACGAGCCAGGGAACTTTGAGCAGCGGTGGGGCTTTAAGGTGCATAGTTTGTGTTTTGGGCTTTCCTTGATCAAGCGGAGAGGGGTGGGGGGCTCAGAGGCATGGTGTTTGTTCTCAGCATAAACAGTTATGGTTTCCGACATCTGTTGTGGTCACAGGGAACGCTGCTGAAACAATTAGGTCACTGGATTGGCGAGGTCGGGGCTGGTTTATGTCGAGGGAGAGCAGGTAACAGGTCAACAATTAACATGCATATGAAGTGTGTGCTTTCTTTAACAAGTTCCTCGGGAGTAAGTCAAACAGGGGCCAGGCTGAGCCAAAATGTAATCCCATGGCAAGACCGACGTCTGGGTTTCTCAGTGGCCCTGAGTGACAAGAGACAGGTGCACGACGCCTGGCATGTGGCGGTTCCTCTGGGTTAGTGGACAGGGTTGTTCCCCCTTCAGGCTTACATTCCTTAGCTGGACTCCCTAAGTAATCACTGAATAATGTATGTATCCTGCATGCAATGCCCACATGATAATAGAATATAAGAACTGATCCAGTTGAACTTTGAACGTTTGGAAAGCTGTAGGCGACGGGGGGAACAGCGTGAGCCGTCGGGAGCAACACTGTAACATAACATTATGATTCAAACAGATGTCCTCTGATTAAACCTCAGTCCCGGGATCTGCCTCCTCGCAGTCGGTACTGGCGAGGCATCTTAAAGTCACGCTGACATTTAAAATGGAGCTCCATTAGTGGGATAAAATAACCCAAAACGAAATCCAGGAATCCATCATGTTAGCGGTGCTATAACACTGCTCTCGCCGAGCTACGACAAACAATGCCCCGCGGCAGGCACATCACCAAGCACAGAGGCCGATGAGGTCTCCTATAGTTTCAATGGCCGGGCTGGCTATTTTCAACACCAGATGCTGACTCCTGAACCCCAGTGCTGGGCTGACGGGGCGGAGACGTCCACCATCTTAATCAGGCTCAAACGCAGCGCTTATGTAAACTCCGTTGGAACCGGTACCGCCCGGCCCCGCTCTCCGTAGAATCACGGCGTTGTGTGCTGTATCCCCTCACGATGCACAGAGCCCCTGGTAATTAGAGAGGTCCTCGGTTTCCAGGCTTGACCCCCTCATTAGCCATGGCAGGCATCTCTCAGCCACAACACTTTGGCTTTCAGGAGTCGCATGAATGCGGTTCTGCGCTCTATCCTCAGTATTTAACCCGAACAAAAGAATGACATCCCCCCCCTCACACACACACACACACACACACACACACACACACACACACACACACACACACACACACACACACACACACACACACACACACACACACACACACACACACACACACACACACACACACACACACACACACACACACACACACACACACACACACCTCTTTAAAGTGATAGAAATTCCATAATGGAAAGTTGAATCCATCAATTTTGCAAAAAGGGGTTAATTTGCCTCGCTTATGCAAATAAAGCAGCCAGGTTTCAATTTGTCGACATCCTCCTACACATACTAGGGGTGGTGCAGACGGTTATGCAATGCACAGACTTCCATTCACCTAATGGATGTGTCCCTGCTGCCGGGGAAAATAATACCCAGGGTAACAATGGGCCCAGATAATACAGTCCACCGTTTCAGACCCCATTTACAAATGCACTGTCAACGAATATGTGCCGGTTGCAAAGATCCCTACTGCAAACCAGCCGATCTAATGGTCTAGATTATTACCCCTGAGGTCTTATCTCCTAGTCCCAAACCCCGATCCTTTGAGCAGAGAAAATCGCTCGGGGTTAACGGTAGAGTGATAAAGCTCAGGGGGAGAGAAGTCGACATAGAACGGAGTAAGTCAAACAGGCGTTGACATAGAAAGAAAGCTGAACTCGAGAGACAGTGTGATGCCCGGCTGTCCTCATCTCTTTAGTATGCATGAGCACTTCTCTTCTGACTGAAAGTTGTTGATCCCGATCAAGGGCTGCGGCTGAGCTCGGTTCAGTTCTGCTATCCAACCCAATCTACCAATCCCTGATCCTCACACAGGGAAAAGCACCCCCCCCCCCTTCACCCCCCACTGCACATGAAAAGAATATCCAATGTTTTCATACTGGATATCATATTTTTCATATTGAAATGCATAGCATTTTGGGATAGCTTGAACAAAAATCGGGTCTTTGAAATAGTAGTTTGCTTTTTCTGAAGGACAGACATTGGTATTGATTTCCTTGTGATCTGATACTGTGTAAAGCATTGTATTTGCAATTGTAATTGTAAAGCAACCATACCAATGCATTTTTGGAAGATCAATGCATTTTCGGTTGACTAATCGATCAATATTTTGGATTGGCTGAGGATGGGAGGAGCAGACAAAAGCCTATTTCCAGATATCTGTGTCCTCTGGAGTCTCAATGCACCTTGTCAAACTCCCACATCACTCACCATTAGTGTTCAACGTCTTTCACCAATTACAAATCCTCTTGTTGAAACGTAACCTTTTGGTTAATAGTGTATCCTAGTGTGTAATTGTTTTAATTGATAAAAAAAATCTATAACATGGATGTTATGGAGATTTAAGAGACATTCGTACATTCTGGCTTAAGCCTTCCATGGTGTAGTTTGAAAGTCGCCATTTGCATTCCTCTCTATATGGCAGTCAATCCTGTGCCATTATTCCTTCAAAACATCTTTGATTTGCATACACTGATGCGACCCAATTTAAATTAGAAGTTAATTCCTTTTTTCCTTTTTAGAACATTTATTTTCAAATGCATCGTTGATGTGAATAATTAACGGCAGCTGATGCTATTGCCTTGACGTTTGGGGCCACTGCGTCACTGAGAGTTTTAAACAGTGGGCTGCTGGTTCAGTTAGCTGTGTGTGTCTGTGTGTCTGTGCAGTCTGTCAACTTCACCACGGACCCTCTAAGTTAGCTACGTGGCTGTTTCAACAGCATGAACTAAAAGCTATTAACGTTGAGGGTACAACGCTCCTGTCAATATTCATGCACAAGTTATGTGGGTTGACATTTACAATGTGACAGATCATAAAACGTGTCGTGAAGGGACATCCAGATGAGCCGGCATTGCGATACACTGGGAAACGCCGACCTAACGATCAAGATTGAAATATATGTAAGTTTGCAAAATATCTTTTTTTTTTTAGATCTCAATCTCAAAGTGTGTCCGATTTGTGAAAATAAAGATTTTTTTTTCATATTTAGTCAATGAGACATGAAGTCTACAGTTACGATTATTATAGGATTTTGGAATTGCCCAGATTTAGTCTTTAATGGCTACTTGGTATTACATATACCCCCATATACCAAGGTTTTGAATGAACATTGACATGACATGTGACTGGGATTGTTGTTGCGTCACACCAACAGTGGTCTCATTACACACACAGTGTTTGAGAGATCAGAAGTGGCCCTTGAGAAGACTGGGACCACCCTGGCGTAATACACACACCCTCTGGAATTGATTTGTGTGTGCGTGTGTACGTGCATGCGTTTGTGTGTGTGCGCGTGTATGTGTGTGTGTGTGTATATGTCTTTGGGTGTTTGCGTGTGTAGGAATTAGTTTGGGAAGTGTGAAACATGCGGGCCACCAACTGTCTAACCCAATATGGAGAGCTTTCTTTTTTGTGTCTTAAATATCTAATTTCTATGCTTGGCAGCTTAAGCTGCTTACTTCAGACCAGTCCTAATCCATCACTATCGGCTACAAAGTGAGCACTTGTTTCCTTTGCCCATTTAACTTGGTGTTGTTGTTTTGTTTGGCTATATGTCGTATGCTGCTTCGTCTGCCTCTGTTTTATCTAGTCCCCCCAGCCCTTCTGTGTTCCTCATGGATAAATAAATTAAATATCATTAAGCCTGGTCCGTATTATGGCACCACCAGTTCCCCATGCGCCAGCTCACTTGGGAAGTGTTTGGGAATGAGCTTCTCATTAGGAGCTGTGTGGGACAGCAGGGGGAAGGGGAAGGTCTTTTGACAGGGAACGGCAGGTGGAGCAGATCTGGACAGCAAGATATGCAGCCAGGGTTGGGAACAATGGAGAGGGACCATTGAAAGAAATGGAGAAATAGAGAGCAAGAGAGAGGGGATTTAAAATTAAATAGAATATGAGAAGTTAGCAAATTAACATGTTTTCAACAACAGACTTCTGGATTATTTAGAGAGTTGACGATTAACACAGTGAGTTTGAATAATAAGACTTATGGTGTTGTATTATAATATATGATTGACAGGATGTTGGTTCCAAACATTGAATACGGTTGTTCACCGCATCTTTGAACTGAATTTTAAGAAAAAAATGAATAACTCCAGAGCTGGCAAAACCATACAGTTTTTTTTTTTAATAAAATATTGCTGCTCGGTTTCATGTTCAGATTTGCCCAACGTTTTTTTTTTTTTCCGACTCTGTTGCTTCCAATGCAGCTTCAATTGTGAGTAAATGGCAAAATTGCTTCTGATGTTTCATTTTGTGCATGTGTGAGCATGCAATCACACTCCAGTAGCAGACTATAAGCTGAATATAAAAATAGCAAAACACACTCCAGTCCTCCGTAGACTACTGCCATTATGTACTGATGGCATCCACTTGGCAGAGTAGACAAGTATCATTCTGGCAAAATCCCTGCAAAGAAATTGCCAATTTAGCCAATTTATCTCCGTCCATGTCTCCCCGCATCGGAAAGTACTTACTATAGCCGTCTCCCCCAAGGGCCGCATTCCATACTGCTTAACCCAGGCCTTGCCCCACCGCTCCTGGCCTGAGATCCGACATGACAGGCTCCCTCATTTTTCTCGATATGTCCCCGGCTCTCCCTAATTTCTCAAAGGGAACACTCTGTCTCTCGTCCCGATGCCCCCCCCCCCCAGCCCCCCCGCACCTCTACACTGGCGCGTGGAAAGATCTGCACCCCTAAATGAAATCAGGGACGTCGCAATTCCTCTCCGCCCGACACAGGCACTCCAATGGCGGTGTTATGAAATCTGGACTGTCAGAGGCAGTTAGCGAGCACAGCGCTGTGACATCGCCATAGCATACCGCCACCGCTGCCTACTGCGCCTCCTCTTGCGCTCCACCGGGAGAAATCTGTGGCTATTTTTATGGAGTTTATAAACTGTGAGTGTGTAATCGAATGAGGAATGATGGCTGTTCGGGGGGCAGTGCAAGGTGGTGGGTTAGCAATAGCACTAACGGCGTGTGCGATCTTTGAGGTGAAAAGGTCATGAGCTTGAGCAGGGGCAGTTTTAAGGTGTGGTTGGATGTGGTGAGCATTCGTTGGTGGGTAGGGGCCAATGAGGGCAATAGTCATGTTTCATTCTTGATGCAGTTTCTATATGAAAGATTGACAAAGGACAATGGCATAGATTGCCCCTTTCTCGCACAGTTTCCGGAAAATGACTGGGAAAACCTTCATGGCACTGCTAGTCATGTCTATTTTTCTCACATGCAGTTTTGTTCTGGATGATTTTTCCATCTTGCGCCCATTCACACACGGTATAGCGATGCCAAAATAGAAACGCTTGTTAAAGTCAGTCGTGATTTTGTGAAATATCGATCCCTGTTCCCATTAACACTTGACCACATGCAGAGAATCTTTGGAGGGTAAGACTGCATCTTTGAAGGGGCTTATGTGTGCTCCCATAAGAGCGTCTGAAAGATAGTGGGCTCCATATTTATGATATGCAGTGTTGGCTTGAGAGGATGCTGGGCTGTGTGACAGCAGGACAATAAATGGATATTGATATTGTGATAGGAAACTACATAATGCCTTGAAATGTGTTCATTGAGCTTAAGACTTTGCCTGGTTTTATAGGCTACACTAAATTGAGGATTTTCTTTAACGATTGTAGATAAGTCAAATTAAACCAATTTGTCTTCTTGCTTGTTCATACATATTAGCGAAAAATCTCTAATGTGTATTATGTGAAAAATATCCTTCAGGCTAAAACAAAATAATTATGAAAATATTACGCCATGTAATGTTCAAAGAAAAATTGTGATACATTTATATTTGAAAAATGGAAAATACATGTACAAAAAATAGTTAGGGGGTTTGATGAAGAAAGATGGCACCATAGCATAGCAAAAGGATGAAGCCAGAGATTCTCACACACACACACACACACACACACACACACACACACACACACACACACACACACACACACACACACACACACACACACACACACACACACACACACACACACACAATTAGAAAGGCAATGGAAGAAGAATTTGGACAAGATACCATCCCTGCAGAGCTGTTTGATTTGTCAGTTGCTTGGATCCACCCCATGGGCAACCATTGGCCACTGCCTGAGTGTGTGTATGAGAGACGGACGGACAGAGAGGGAAAGAGAGAGAAAGAGAGAGAGAGAGAAATGTTAATGAGGGCACTGGGACGTGAACAAACCGCTTTCTAGCCTAATGAATACATTCAGAGAGAGAAAGAGAGAGGGAGAGGAAGAGAGAATGGAAATGATGTGGAGCACGGGGGAGAGGGTAAAGAACGGACTTTAGGGGTCGCAAACTGATTCCACATGCAAGTGGACTGAGTGACTCACAGGGTTGAGAAGCACATACGTATATGAGAAGCATGGTGTCTGTTCGTATGTGTGTATGTGTGTATGTGTGTGTGTGCAGTTTTGTTTAGTCATTGCTTGCATTTCACATGGGGGAGACGTCAAATCCAACATCTGCACCACAAATGCTTAAGGTCTAGATTTCACCCTCAGGTATAATCGCCTATTCAAGATAGACTTAGCTTCATACTGAGCTCACCTATTTGAGAGGCTTACTATTCTGTATATTAGACTGCTTAGTCCCCTAACCATGCTAAGAGGGCTTTGGAGGAGGCTTATTATGCACGCAAAACACAAGTCATTACGGAAATACCATTATTCTGGTTCCATGGCTCCATCTTTGGCTTTAGTCCACAAAGCATGAGAGCAGGGACGGCAGATGTTGCCTTGCCCTCAACAGTGATATAGGTTACAAGCGTTGTGCAAAAAACAGAAGAGTGTAGCCACAGCGCCGGTAGTCACTGTTGGCCTGAGTTCCGAGGTCACAGGTACTTTTGCATGATGGAACATCTGCACAGGAACACAAACACCCCGATGGAACCAGTGAGTTGTCAGCTTTCAAAAACAACTGAAACCCACTGGCATATGCTGCTGCCAGGTGGGCCTTCTCCTAGACTCAGGACAGCATCGTCTCAGCTATCCTATTGTGATTACCAACTGTGCATGGGTTTCATGTTTCGTATGATAATTTGTAGCTATTTGAATTTATCTCCAGACTTCTCCGTATGCACAAACACAGATGGCACGGTTACATGGTGTGTTTGGGTAAATGTCATGATTTTGATGATTTGGGCATTCTTCCAAGTGTAACCATTGCATTCTGCAGCAGCAAGAAGCCCATCGGCCACACCTCCCTATAAGGCACAGTGCCCTCAATTGTCTCTGTGCACTGACCCCCAGGAAAAAATAAAGAGCTGCAATTCAAAAATGGTATGGACTGTGATGTGGAGATTATTTCCTCCAACGCCAAAGCCCTAGAAGAAATTACTTCACCTGTGCACGTCACTCGTCGGAAGCACTCTCTCTCTGCAGTTTATATAATTCCTATAGCAATACCTTAACCCCCCCCCCCCCCACACACCACCACACACACACACACACACACACACAACACAACACACACACACACACACACACACACACACACACACACACACACACACACACACACACACACACACTCTATTTACCCTCTACAACTCTAATCCTTAGGCAACACACAGTGAATAAACCAGGGAAGCAGGTTCATACCAGCACTCCATAGTAACTGTGTGTTTGTCTGTGTGTGTGTGTGTGTGTGTGTGTGTGTGTGTGTGTGTGTGTGTGTGTGTGTGTGTGTGTGTGTGTGTGTGTGTGTGTGTGTGTGTGTGTGTGTGTGTGTGTGTGTGTGCATTGAAGTGTGTGTTTAAGTTTGTGTTTGAAGGAGTGCACAGCCAGCCCATGGTTGTTGAAAAGCAAGTGGGCACAGCCTGCCAGGATGTAACTTAACCTATGGTCCAATATGACTGCTCCCATTTAACTCTAATACCGCCTTCTGCATCGTGCACACAAGTTCATCTTGTCTCCATGCAGACACTACAGGGAAATTCCTCCTCTGTAAGCTGGGATTTATTTCGATTTTCTTAGTACAAAAATGTTTCCTTGTTTAATTCTCGCTCTCTATTTTTCGTCGCACATTTCTTTGTGTCTGTGTTTTAGGGAATGCGGATTAACGCAATGTATAATGGTGCTTAGCATGCCACCAACAAATGAAGTGGAGAAATTCCCGTGGAGGAACCACAGCAGGCTGGGTCGTTTTAAAGACTAGTCGGGTTGGAAACTTGCCTCCATCTAACAAATCGTCTCTGCCACCACCTGCTAGTCATCAGCCCTAATTGTACAACCTCCACTGAACCGTGATAACTACTTTAAACTTATATACTGCCAACCGCAAGTGATTGTAGTACTTAACAGTGCCAAGGCAATAATTAACTAACTGGTTATTAGAAAATGGCCCGTATTAATCAAATCAAGTAAAGAGCAGATCAATTCAAAAGGTGGCCTACAGGCCTTGAAGCGTTCTGTGACGTAAACCACGTAGCGAGAAACACATTGATGGGCGTATTGCTATCCCTGCTATCTCTGTCTAAATGCAGATAAGGTGGAAAGGTTGGGTGTGGTGAAACCATTCATTCTTAATGGAGTCAACCATAATGTATATCATCTGCCCTTTTTTCTGTCTCTCTGCTTTTGTAATGACAATTCTGAGCTATTTTGAGCATAACATGTAAGCTACAAATTAGGAACCGGATCGAAACAAGACAATTACCACCTTTATGTGGGTCCTGTCCTTTTTACTCAGCCAAGTGAGCCCAAATGGTTGGAGGGTGGTTGAAGTCTTGCTAGTGGTTAATTACCTCTATCAAAGCCTGCTTCCACGCTGAGGCCACGTCCCCGGTGGGTCCCCAGGGGCCGATTAGAGCTGCACTGCATGCCTCCTGGATCTCTACCCCGCCGTGAGCATGGTGTACACACAACACACACACACACACACACACACACACACACACACACACACACACACACACACACACACACACACACACACATACACATACACACACACACACACACACACACACACACACACACACACACACACACACACACACACACACACACACACACACTCTAACACTAAGCCTTGATTCACCCCACCTGTAAAAGTAGTAGGTTAATAGTGTAGTGACAAAGAGCTTCATATTGTTACCCTCTGCATCAAGCCAGCAAGCTACAGACAGCTAAGCAGGCCGGAACGACAGACAGGGGAAGCTAATGGTTAGTTGACCTCATGATAAAAAGTGAAAGAGAAGAGAGAGTTTCCCCCAAAAACGTGCAAATTGGTTTGGTGAATAGTACAAAGCCAATCAAAAGTTGAATATAATTACAATCATAATATAAGAAAACTATGATTTTCCTGCTAACGTTACAAAAGGATGGATTACTGTTATTTCTTGTTCGGAGCTAGCAATGTCTCAAACTATTTGTACATTGGTAAACAAGCAATCCAGGCAAACTAAACAGATTTTTAAAACAAAGAAATACACAATCCAATCACAGGAAAGAGAGACTAACAATGACAGTGGGTAGTTCACTCAGCGGCGTCCTAAATGAACTGCCAAAGCTATTTGAGAAAACTGTTTCAATGAGACTTTACAATTACAAAGCCGCCCCAATGTACCTCAGCAAACATACAAACAATCATAGGGCCCTGCAGGCCTGTATAAAAATGTATTATTTTGTATTATCCAGAGGAAGCCAAGTGAAAATATTTAGAGTGCAGTGGTGAGAGGGAGAGGAGGAAAAGAGGCGACTTGTGTGTTAGCGAGAAGTGAGAGCTGGTGAGAGGCCTTGAGGAGACTGAAAACAACAGAAAGAGACAAGATGGATTGAAAAAGTGAGGAAAGAAGAAAGAAAGTGACAGAGAAACACACACAAACCTATACTCACCAAATCACTAAATGGGCCACTGCATAATCACACCCGACGAACGTCAAGCAAAAAACCCTTTTATTTCCATTACTCTATTTGCCATGATGGATGTGACTTTCATTGTGTGTGTGTGTGTGTCTGTGGGTATTTGTATGTATTTATGTGTCTGTGTGTGTGTGTTGTGTGTGTGTGTGTGTGTGTGTGTGTGTGTGTGTGTGTGTGTGTGTGTGTGTGTGTGTGTGTGTGTGTGTGTGTGTGTGTGTGTGTGTGTGTGTGTGTGTGTGTGTGTGTGGTGTGTGTGTGTGTGTGTGTGTGTGTGTGTGTGTGTGTGTGTGTGTGTGTGTGTGTGTGTGTGTGTGTGCGTGTGTTTCCCATGCTGAGTTGCTTCAATGCCTGCCCACAACCATTTTTGGACTTTGGATATATTTGCATGGGAGTGATTATATGTGTCATTTGAGCATAGCTATAATCAAGGCTACAGTACATTAATGATAGTCCACCATAGCGTGTCTACGGTACTGACTGGTGGAAGACCCAACGGAACAACCGAATCATGCGGGTCAGGTACGATTACTAAGTGGAAACTAATCGATAGTGTGACTTGATTTTCTTTCCCACAGGTTGTCCTTGTACTCCCTCTGCAATCAACACACACACACACACACACACACACACACACACACACACACACACACACACACACACACACACACACACACACACACACACACACACACACACACACACACACACACACACACACACACACACACACACACACACACACACACACACACACACACACACACACACACACACACACACCCAGACACACAAGCAAACCTGGTCGTTATCATGTGCATGTGTGCGCACGTTTAACTGTTTAATCCGTCAGAATCCCCCACCCCCTTCTCTGGTAGAAGTGTTTAGCGTGCAACACAATGTTGTGTGTGTGTGTGACACCGACGGGACCACAGACTTTGAAAGGTGTGTGTGTGTGTGTGTGTGTGTGTGTGTGTGTGTGTGTGTGTGTGTGTGTGTGTGTGTGTGTGTGTGTGTGTGTGTGTGTGTGTGTGTGTGTGTGTGTGTGTGTGTGTGTGTGTGTGTGTGTGTGTGTGTGTGTGTGATAAGAATGGCTGATTTCTTGAGAGGCTGTTTCCTCCATGATGGTTAAAGCCTGCTTGAGCATGTGGACGCTTATGTAGGTTGTATCATCCGCCCAAGATCAATCTCTAACCAAACTGGTACTTCTCCTATGGTGGAAAACATTATGACTTTGTACTTTCGTTGCCTTTAATATCTTTCCTTCATTATCCTTGCATTAGCTATCTTCCACACTCCCTATCTCTCCCTCTCCCTCTCTCTTCCTATCTCTCTCTCTCCTTTCAGATTGTCTTGTTTAATTTGCCTCCCACAATCTGTTCGGTGCTTAATAGTGGGCATCACTCAGGGGCAGGTAATTGGGACACATAAGTGAGTATGTATATGCATATGTGAGAGTGGGTGCGGCCAAGCCAGGAAAAACAGAATGATCTTGTGCGCAAGCACCCACAGACTCACACAGACACACACAGACAGCTTTGCTGCTGACCCCTGCTCCAATAAAACGGCCTCAAAGCCAGTTACCTTCCATCTAAACATTGGTATCCAGCCCGCTCCGCTGGAACGCCCACCGACGCCGCGGTTCCTCGGCCCTGTTTACAGAGGCTGTCCCAGCTGGCCACCTCAGAAGATGGACACACACACACACACACACACACACACACACACACACACACACACACACACACACACACACACACACACACACACACACACACACACACACACACACACACACACACACATACGCAGAGACACACACACACACACACACACACACACACACACACAACACACACACACACACACACACACACACACACACACACACACACACACACACACACACACACACACACACACACACACACACACACACACACACACACACTAAGACAGGCCAATAAGGATGATGCATAGACAAGCATAATACCTGCAGCTATGCATTTTTGGATGCAATAGCCTCAGCAGACATGGAGCTTATGAGTGAGAGGAGGGTATAAAACACAGACACACAGGCATACACAAGGCATACCCCCCCCCCTCCAATTTTCAGACAGATTAAATGACCATGTAGTTGGACTGCTCTGGGGGTCTTGCAGGAGAGTCAAACAAACGTACCCCGCACACACACAGCCAGGTCTGCACTCGCATGAACATGGACAAGATAAATAAGCATTGGTTCCTTTGCTTTTCTTATCCCTCTGTACTCGGTGTTGAGAAAGCAGGCATCACCAATCAATGCACTCCTGTTTTACAGTTCCCAAAACCCCCGTGGGAGTGGGGGAGGGAGAGGGTGCTGGTAGAAAAACGTAAAACAGCAGCTAGCAAGTTAAGAGTTTATAACTCAGTTCATCGCTAAATCCCGAATGTCATCGGACAGCGTTTCTTAATGAGCTATCGATTCTATACAACTCCCCCGACCCTAACCTCCTCCCTCCTACAAGTCAGGCAACCTGCCCTTCCACCTTTATTTCCTCAGCAACAAGGTCTCTTGATCTGAAACAACACATTCTATGGAAGGAAAATGGGAGCAGAGGGGGAACAAATAAATCTTGAGCCTTTTTCAAATATATTGACAAAGCCCGGCTTGCAGCCCTGCCCCACCCTGCTGATTTAGAGGTGTGTTCTGACAGGCGGCACCGCATGGGTGGGGAGCAGAGAACGACAGTCAGAAGCGGTTTAGCCGACACTGTATCAACAGACTGTGCCCAGGGACCTGGGCAGAGCGGCTATTTATTAATGTCAACTGCAAGAGTGCTAGGCTCATATCTGCGGCCATGTACCAGAGCGTTTCTGAGGTTTGGGTGGGGTGTGGTGGGTTTAGAAGAAACATGACACTGACACACCACCGCCTCTCCATCTCTCCCTCTCTCCCTCACTCTCTCTCTCTCTCTCATAGAGGCCAAGCTTCCATTTCACACACCTTTTCACACACACATCGTTCCCGGTCCGCCGTGGTGCACCAGTGGGCTCGAGAAGTTATTATTGCGACTAATAACGAAAATAACGTTTTTTCACCTGACTGAAGCACGGCTGATCCATCTGAGATGCCTTCCCACGTCAACCCCATCAAATGGGCGTCATTTAAGAAGATGAAGACCAGATAAGATCGGTACATTTTGGTACATTTTGGTAAAAGTAGCGAGCAGCTCAGAGTGGTCTGCATGACGCCTACAGTTACGGGATGAAAAGTGAGAAAAGGTCCTTGTTTGCTCTTTTTCCACAATGTTTTCTTGACCTTTACTGGCGTGGGGCTGATGCTTTTGGCATGGACATGGATGGGTGACCTGCATGTCCTTCAGGTGGATCGTGGACGCACACACACACACACACACGCACACGCAAACGCACACACACACACACACGCACAACACACAAAGGATCGATGGATGGCCATCTGCTCTGGCAAGGGTTGGAGGTCCCTGGATGGCCATTGGTTGGTGTGGGCACACTGGATTATTCAGGGGGGCTGGGCCAGAGTATCGGCGGCTGGGATGTGCACGACAGCCAAGGTCATTCGCCCCAGCTTTGCTGACATTGACTCAGAGAGGATTCATATCAGTTCTCGAGAAAAGCAGCCTACCTCGCCCCTTTCTGCGCTCAATAAATCCATGTCCCCTCTCACATTGATCCATCATGAATCGAGTCTCTTCTGATTGGTCTTTTTTAGAGAGTGCACCAATGTTCATATTTTGGCCAATAGCTCTGGATACATTATTTAGAGTCAGAGCCATCCTTCATAGCAAACAATGTGTAATGCATCAGCAATCCACATCCCAGCCAATTATGCCTAGGATCAGTAGGTATCACTGCATCCTTTTTGCAGCCATTGTGGACAATGTGTCCCCATATACCAGTCAACCAAGGATAACAATGTGAAACAGACCCATGGAATATCACATCACCCATACGCATTCGGTGATCACTGAGCAATTTCCGTTCCTCTACCTTCCCCTGAATGTATGCCAAAACCGATATCCACAGCTCACTGGGTCTAAAATTAATTATTGCGAAATGAAAGAAAAATTATGACCTCCCGTTTTCCGAT
>OLKM01000126.1:22500-32500 GCA_900291075.1 Melanogrammus aeglefinus | reverse complement strand
AGCCTCAGCGGAGAGGACCGCTACAGTGACGGCGAACACCCAACTTTCAGTGTCAATATCCGCGGCTAAAAAATAATCACGTTTTCGTTCATCTGCATGAGGGTTAGGACCTTTACTCTTACCTGTCCATCCTTTGGTTAATATCCGTTTTATCTCAGACTGTTGGCTACTTTCTGGGATCCATAGAAGTTGGGAGAAAAGGTCCGGTTCAGTCCATGCAGTCCCTCCACTCAGTCAGCGGCAGCGCGCTCTGACTACAGCTCGCTTTCTCTCTCTCTCTCTCTCTCTCTCTCTCTCTCTCTCTCTCTCTCTCTCTCTCTCTCTCTCTCTCTCTCTCTCTCTCTCTCTCTCTCTCTCTCTCTCTCTCTCTCTCTCTCTCCTCTCTCTCTCTCTCTCTCTCTCTCTCTCTCCTCTCTCCTCTCTCTCTCTCTCTCTCTCTCACACACACCACACACACACACACACACACTCTGCAATGTGCTCACAGTGTGTTTGCAGCGCTACTGCTACTGCTGCTGCTTGTGCTGCCACTGGAGCGGATTCGTGTGGTGGGAGGAGGAGGAGGTGGTGGTAGGGCGGGGGGAGGGAGGGAGGGAGGTGTGCGGGGGGTGGTGATGCGCGAGCACAGCGCAGCCTACTGGAGTCGAGGCCTCAGCGAATGAAATCAGTCGAGTCGCATTTAATGGGATGAATTCTGCAGATCGCCTCGTTAGGTATGACATCATGAACATTGGGGCTCCTGGGAAAAACCTCAGAAATCACATGCATATAACGGACAGTCATATGCACATGAATAATACAGTTGCCTAGAAGTATTGACCATTTAAATTAGCTAAATAAGTGATAAAGCCAGCAATTAAGGTATTTTGTGATAAAAGGGATAATCTGTGTTTATAGAATTTGCCCTCCGTTGGCTGATCCTTTGACTGCACAGTTGTAGTATCATTGGTCCTTTTTGTGTGAGGGCAATACAATTGTTATTGCTTTCCAAAGATTTCCAATGGTTGCTGAATAGTCACATAATCAAAATGTGATTGTATTTTGTCTACAAACACAGATCATTCTGTGATACGCCGCTGACAGTTAACCCTCCGTGTAGACCGGACATAAGCTGCTGATAATAGAACATAACATTTAGTCTAAATATTACACCGCCGATGCAGAATTATCGGCGTGTAAAACAAACTACAATGTTGTGGTGTGTGCTCGTGACTATTTTGAACACATTGGTATTCTTTGGAAAGTGCATTCAGAGTTATATCAGCCTACATAATTATATAAGCCACACTTGAATACACAACATTACATTATATAGCAACTACCTAGCAGTGCAATAGGCCTACTAGCCTTCAATATTGCATCCTAACACCTGAATTCTCTCTGAGGGAAGCTTTCGAACTCACTCTATTTCACACACAATCCAAGTGCTGCCTATATAGTAGAAGTCAAAACGATAACAATGCATGTTTTTCCTTTTACTTTTCCCTTCCATGTCACTCAGAGTCCTGCTTCAGATGGGGGGGGGGGGGGATGAGAGGCAGGTGAGTAGTGGAATCGCCTGGGCCCACACTCAACCATCCATGGAGATAAAAAACGACTGAGTGGCCACCATCCATTACTGCTACTACCCCAGAGGCTGCTCTCTCCTGGACAGCCCGAGACAGAGAGTCCATCCAAATAGAAAACTTGGTTGTTCCGTCTCGTCACTCGTCACTGCGCATCGCTACGCTGCCACCTCCACCCAACTTATTATCCGCCTGAGTTTGGTTGTTGTGCCATTCGTGAGCATGGTGTATGTACATATTCAAAAGGTCACACAATTAAGGGTGTTGTCAGACCTCAGGGGACAGCAGCGCACACAAGACACCAGCGGCACTAGTGTGTCAAGTGGCATTTATGCCCTGGAACTCGGGCCATTCTAACCAATCACAAAGAAGTGATGGCTCTAGTTATATTTTCCAGATAACCTCCTCCCTAGGCAGTCCCATCCCACAACGGGACATCTGGAATGAGGTGCTCCTAATGGGTGTGCTAGGGGAGAGAGAGCGCTGTGTGCAAGTGAGCTTCAGAGCGAGCGATATCCGTCTCAGAGACTTTCGATAGAGTCATAGCCATTGGATATCCCTTTGTTCAATTAATACTCCATATCTGTTCTCCCCGACTTTGTGGTTGTTGTCTTCTTGTCATTTTCCTGTTCTTCTCGGTCCGGGAACAGTAACGGACAAACTGACAGCCCATGGGAAGAAACAGAACGGAAATGGCCTCACGGTAGACCGCACAAGCAATAACATTCATGACCTTATCTCAGCCAATTTTCAGCAGAGATGGTGCTACCGCCGATGCTTGATTGTTAATGTATGCCAAGTCGCTACTGAACGGGTGAGTAAAGCTTTAGACTGTGAGCCATCCATCACCAATGTCTACCAACAAGCAAACCAAACCACTTCCAAATGAAAAAAATATATTTGCATTTGGTACCAGAAGGCCTGTGGTGGGGGGGTTGTTAAATGAAGCTGCCAAATTACGGAGGAAGAACCCGAAATCCAATGATATTTACTGGGGCATTATTTTTCCTTAGTGCTATATGTCAATTGCCATAGAGATGTTAATTGAGTCCTGCCAAGCTACAAGGCGAGTTTATAGCTCAGCGTTCCAAAAACTCTCATTCATCACCGGGGGAAACTCAAGAGGGATCCTGAAAGGGACAGAGGAGTGAAATGAAGTGGAATGAAAGAGGAGCTGCCAAAACACACTCGTTCACAGATACTCACTCATGTCTCCGCTTGTTGGGGATACAGCAAACCACCAACATCTCACTAGCAAACCTGCAAATATGGGCACTTTTTCAGGGTTCCGCAAGTGACTTAATTTGTACTATATTAACAGACTAGGTTCCCGATGAAAGCGTTGTAAATACATCAGGATATGGTAATTTCCACAGCGTTGCAATGGACAAGCTGAAATGCGTGTGTTTGGAAAGAGACAAGAGGAAGTGTGTAACTCTTTATCGGTAAAACCTTATAGATGGTGAGCCATTAAACAAATATCTTAAGGGGGTTTAGTTCCGCCTAATGTCATTTAGAGTTACTCTTCTGTCCAACAATCTCTGTCACAGATGCTTGGTGACGTTTAAAACATAACCTCAACTAAATCTGCATGAATCAGAAACTCAACTGGCTGGATCATTACTGCTGCCTTTTGTAATATCCTTATAGCAAGTGTTGACAACTTTGTAGAAAACAGCCATAGTAAGCTCTATTTTGAGAGCATCAAACTGAGAAAATCCAACATCTCCATTCAGGCCTCACTCCACAGCTACTCCTCCAAAACACATTTAGAAATACGTCTGCCTGGCCTTATGGAAGACTCGGGTAAAGTTCATGAGTGAATAGGAAGACTGCGAGCAGGTAGGCAGGTAGGCAGGTAGGTTGCTAGTCATAGAGGTGAGGTAATGATTAAGCCATCTTATTGCAGGACTGAGACACCCACAGAAACCACATTGTTTCCTGTCATTTATTGAATGATGTTGCAATGTTAAGATAATATTCATTAAATATTTTATAACTTTAGATGAGGAAGTGTGCTCAAAAGATTGTGATCATAAAAGTCTAAAAGTCCTCCACAAGATAAAGAGATTTCAAAAAGTTGTGACATTATTATTTGACTTTCTTTCTGTAGCGACATCTCTTGAGATGTCGAGTATTTTGAGGCCTGTGAGAAGTTTTTAAATAATCAATATATGTAACCACCTCCAGTGGTTCAAATAAATGTCATGCAAGATGGAAATCGATCGATTAATAGAAAAATGGATGGATGATGGATGGATGGATAGATAGGCAGATATATAGATATTGATACATAGCCAGATTGGAAGATAGACGGATTGATATAAAAACATATATACAGACAGACGGATAGTCAGACAGACAGATACAGACAGACGGATAGTCAGACAGATAGATAGATAGATCACCAATCTGGTTTCTAATAGGTAATTCAAAGTTTCAACATGCCAGGTGCAATGTTATGCGACGAACTGATGAAGCAGCCTCTAAACCTTGGCACATCCACCGTAGGAGACAACCTCACACTCCCTATTGGAAATCATTCATTCTTCGATGTGCCGTTTTATTCATATGTTTCAGGTGTAAATAATCCATTGATTTGTCCTTCTTTATCTCTCCCAGCACCGATACTTATTCACAAAGGACGGCCATGTTTTAAATTGGTCCCATCTGGCGTTGGTTGTTGGAATTATAAAGAACCCAAAGAACACAACTGCTGCTTGAAAGCATGATCACTAGCGTTGTGCAAAGCTAGGCTGTTATACTGGGGTTCTCCCATTGTGGATCTGATAAACAAGATGAGCATTAGCATATTGTTATTGCAAAAGGCAGTTTGCAGTTTGGCTTTCCAGGGCTATAATCAGTGATATTTTCCCCATCCATTCATTTTTCTTTTTAATGTGCAGTGAATGACAAGGCCAGACTGTGGGGCTGAAATGATATGTGTTTTATGACCATTGTCGCTCCCGGACGACTCCCGATAACAATTTACAATCCCGGTCTGTACCGTCTTGGTCTTTGAATACGAGCCTCTGAAATAACTACCGGGCGACAGCTAGTGACCTTTCAAACTCATTTATGATTCCCCCCCCCCCCCCTATCATTATTTGCAGTAAATGGTGCAGAAAGCCTAAGCACATCTCTATCAGAGTCCAACACAACTGGATCTCTGTATGCCAATAACCTCTCCCGGTCACCCCCTCTTCCCCTCCCTCTCCCCGTATCTTCCTTACGCAATCGCACACTCTCCGATTCTGTTCTCCCCTTGTCTCCCTCATTCATCCCCCCCTTTGTGCAGTCTCTTTAAAGCATGCCTGGCATCATATAAGGTGACCCTCTGGTGAGTAGAGTGGAATAGTTCCTCTTCCTGAGTGTGTGTGTGTGTGTGTGTGTGTGTGTGTGTGTGTGTGTGTGTGTGTGTGTGTTGTGTGTGTGTGTGTGTGTGTGTGTGTGGTGTGTTGTGTGTGTGTGGTGTGTGTGTGTGTGTGTGTGTGTGTGTGTGTGTGTGTGTGAGTGTATGTGTGTGTGTGTGTTGGTATGTGTGATGGCATGTTTGGGCTTGTGTCTGTGTGTGGGGGTTCCACGTTGTATCCTGTGAACTGACAGCCTCTCCTGTCAGCCATGTACGTTCTTTTTCATCCGAATTTTTCCTTTTTTTCCATCTTTCTTTCTCACCTTGATGTAATAAAAAAAAAAACGGCGTCCAGCCAAGCGCAGCCTGTCATATGGGGCATATCACGGGTCCCCTGCCCTGAATAAACAAGGAGCGAAGCGTGTCCACCCCTGACATGCGGGACGTCTCATGGCAGGCGCGTACGGGGACCCATTCGTGGAGCCTTCGTGGTCACCTTTCATTCACTTTAATCGGCAGGGGGCAAGGGAGCACTCCTCTCAGAACCCCATCCAGGCGCCCGCCTGGTATCCATCAATATCATCAATGTGTCATTGAATGAAAGAATGCATTCAAAGACCAGATATGAACACACTTCTCCCAAAGTGCTCCTCATACCCCTGGTGACTGACGAATCTTACGTCTGCATCTTGAAGAGAACATGCAAAACAAGTTGGGTTCACTGAGGAGACATTAGCTTCCCACATTCTAGACTAAAAAATGAAAAATACTTAGTGTAGACCAAAGCAAGGGGGATGGACCCAGATTAACCCTGACTGGATGAAGGGACTTGAGCTTTAACTATCATGTCATGTATTAAATAATGTCATTATATCTCTGTGAGTCATTGAACTTGCCTTCTTTACGGATGCAGGAATCTGATTGTTCAGTGGATAAAAATATATAAAACAGGACTCCTCTTTATTCTCCAACAATTGAGCTTTGAAGGCTACTACATCATCGTTAGCCTCATTATTAATTTGCGTCACAGCAACATCACTTCTAATGACTAAAAATTCAAGCACCTACATCACAACATCTTTGTTCTGGCAATTTACTGAAAGTGGGACGATTCCACACACTGTTTGGCTGACATATTTTGATTTTAAAAGCCCCTCCATGTCCTGACTTCATAAAATTGACCCTCACCATGACTTACGAGCCGTGCATAACACAGACAATAAACTCCCTCAGAATTGCACTTAAGATGGGCTGAAACACAAATAAATCAAACAGTTCAGCACTTCTATGGATCCATGCCCATGGCAAAATATTAGTCTGTTTATGAAGCAACATCCTATTGCCAAAATATGGACGTTATAATGAGCTTTGGAGCTTATCTGCAATGTAGGGGTGAGGGTTAGAATGTAAGAATTGCTTTTGCAAGGGGAGTACTTCTCAATAATTATTTGAAACGAAGCAGGTAAAGCTTGAGAGTTGTAAAAAAGAGAGCAGAGGTGAGCAACCAAAGAAAAAGTCCCTCCCTGGTTGGTTCCTTCCTCTTATATTTCTCTGTCATTGAGAAGCGTTGCATTCTTCAGTCCTGTGATTGACACGCAAAATGTATTCCCCAAACAATCAGGGCAAAATCAAAATTGTCTCATACTGGCAGGCGCAGTCAACTCGAAGAATATATTGTCAGAGTACATTGCCCTCTTTACTGATGGATGAGTGTACTATGGCTAACAAACGACAGTCAAATAATAACTCCTAAATTGTTCCTACACCTTCAACAACAAAAGTTGTATGCTCTATGATTTACTAAAGACCACGGTAATACTATCTGTTCAAACTGAAAGTAACAATAGCTGCTGATACTACCACTCGTTGTTGCATTCCCGTACTTTCTTGAGCCAATAATAAACCGTAAATAAATATCCCATATCTGGTGCGATCTCTGAGCTTAGAATTGAGTGTGTGGTTACCCCCTTAAAGGCTGGACATGAAATCCGACGATACAACAACACAAAATACCAGGTTTTAACTAGTGCTGAAAGACAACACAATTCAGAAGGGGTCATAGAAGGAGAACGGCCCGATCAGATAAATATGTCAGGTGTTTGTGAGGGGTGGACGTGGCACTGCAGGTCCTTGGCCCTTTCTTGAAACACGTATGTATGCACCAGTCTGTCCATCTGCACACACCTCTCTCTCTCTCTCACTC
The DNA here is from genome assembly GCA_900291075.1 of Melanogrammus aeglefinus. Taxonomy (NCBI): domain Eukaryota; kingdom Metazoa; phylum Chordata; class Actinopteri; order Gadiformes; family Gadidae; genus Melanogrammus; species Melanogrammus aeglefinus. The sequence continues at coordinate 25,380 of OLKM01000126.1, read as the reverse complement.
TCTCTCACTCTCACTCTCTCTCACTCTCTCTCACTCTCTCACACTCTCTCACACTCTCTCACACTCTCTCACACTCTCTCTCTCTCTCACTCTCTCTCTCTCTCTCTCTCTGTCTCTCTCTCTCTCTCTCTCTCCCCCTCTCTCTCTCTCTCTCTCCCTTGCGCTGCCTGTCCCCTCCATTCACATAACTTCTCCTCCATGGTTTGATCCTTCCCTCCCTCTCTTCCCCGCTCTCACCCTGGGCGTGGGATGGCTCTACCTCAATCCCTCACCTTCTCCGGTGCCTGCCCTAGTGACATCCTACCAGCCAACAAGGTGTTATGATAAACCCCAACACCTAAAGGGGGATTTAATAATACAAAATCAAAAGCCGCTGACACTGACTTGGCTGATCCACGTGGCCGTTATTACCCCTGGGTACTTTCAAGCACACCTCTTCTTACTCGTTTATACTCCCATTGCTGACTTCTCGCCATTTTAAAATGAAATAAGAAAACTGTGTTTGTGACAGATTTGAGGAATAATATTGAAATGGATATTTAATTAACGAGGGTTTTTCAAATATAACCTGTTTGGAGGATTAGGCACATGTGCTTTTAAATTTATTTTAGGATTAAATTGAGGTTGAGGATAACTGTTTTTCAAAAAATAACGCTTACATTTCAGAATATCTAACTGTTGGAATACACTGTTTGTGTATCTAAAGGTTGTTGAAAATTGCAATGATGCCAATCCCATGTGCAATTTGAATATACGTTTACCTCTAAGTGTGTATTACTATTTTGAACAACCATATGTACTTAATCTCTATTCTCTCCCCTTTTTACCTCCTCTAACCAAATTCTGAAGCTCAAGATGCACTCTGTACTCTGGCCTTCTGGAAAGTCCATCTGTGTGGGGACATATGGCCAGATTCTGTTGGATTGACGTGGAATGGCCCTCTGCGTGGTTATTAAACACAGAAACCCCAGCGTCTGCTTCCACTCCACTAGAGAATCCTGTGCATTTGATATCTGTACTTCCTGTAACCAAAGCCAATGTCGGAGTCCCTCAATGTCTTTCAGTGTGTATTCTCGGCACCGCAGAGGTTTCAGTGTCTGTTTTTTTTCTGCGAGGGAAATGGCGGCGGTGATGTGTGTGTTTTGTGATATCTCTTTAATGTGTGTGTGTGTGTGTGTGTGTGTTTTCTCTTCGCTCCCTCCTATGTGTGTGTTAGTGTGTGCGTTTTTTCTGTTCGCTCCCTGTGTCTGTGTGTGTGTGTTTTCAGTTTTCTCCTGCCTATCATGAGCCTCAAGTCTTTTACAAGTATATTGGCCCACACACACACACAAACAAACACACATACACACACACACACTTGTGTAGGTGTAGCCTCTGGATTTGATAATATGGGGCCGTGAGCAGTAAGAATACACTTATCGCTCCTGGCTATCATGGTATTGTTGACAAGCCTGACAGCGGTCCTTGCCCCTGACATTGTTATCAGTCCCCCCGTATACATGCAGGGTGGACGGACAGACAACATGCCTTTGTCGCTCCCAAATGCTTCAAATCCATCAGGGACCAAGAGAGGACAGGGACTAGGCAGGCATCACAAACCACACATACACACACATACACACACCCCCCCCCCCCCCCCCCCCCCCCACACACACACACACACACACAGACTGATCAGACTGACTGACCTTTCGGGCAGGGACATTTACACCTCTGCCACCATTTAAGATGGCATTTATTTCTTTAGAAGCAGTTGAAAAGCCGGTTTTCGTTAGAAGCTGTTTTCTTTGTTGTGGTGAATATTTCCTTTTTCACGTTACTGTGACAATATATCTAGCATTCAGTAAGCTGGTTAGGACGCTCATGTGTTACGTTTTTACAACTGCCCAAATGCAATTGCACTAGCAAATCAAAAGGTAGTAGTTCATCATAAAACCGTTCTGGTCGTAAACTTGCACATGGACCAAGAAGTACAGCATTAAAGTTCCCTCCAGGTAGTTATTAGTAGGTAAACAATAACGTCCTGCAATACACCATGACAACCAGCCAGAGGTGGGAAGTAGGCAAAAACTTTGTTACTTTACTCAAGTACACTTTTTAGGTACCTGGACTATACATGAGTATTTATTTTACCTTTTACATATTACACAAACATCTTGCTTTCTGCTCCCTACATTTTCAAAAAAGTATCATTATTTCGATTTAATGCATTTGAAGGGAATCAACGATTAATATATTTTGTATCATTACGCCTTCCCAACATCGAGACAGATTTAAACCTAAATGGATGGGAAAATAACACATAGAAAGAGGATTCCTTGGTAAATGACAGAGACGAGAGGGGAACTCCAGCTGAGCTGATTATATCAGAGTTCTTAGTGTGCGTGATATGAACACAGTTATCTGAGTCATTGTTCATTTTTTGAGCCACTGGAAATGCGTTGTATGGAATGTGGGAGCATGGAACTTTGCCACCTCTGCAAGAAGTAAATGCTTACCAACAATGTAGATTGTTGTTAAGCATTTACTTGCTTGGATACTCGCTTGTAGGAGGTTGAATGATGATATTTACATCTATAAGTGCCCGTCGATCAAATTCATTGATCGAGCAGCAGAAAGCAAAACATGGCGAGTCCGGCATGGAACAGCAAGTGACCTCAATGGTCCTTAATGCCTCTTATTCTAAAAAGTTGTTCAATCTTGATCAACATGTTGATTGGCAGGTGGAGTTTAGCCTGGTAGTTTGCTGAATGTGCACATCCTAAACCTTCTCGTCTATCGGTAGGCTCGGTTGGGGAAAATCGTGAGACAGTGACAAAGCAGCAGAACTCTGAAAGTTGAAGAAATAGAACACAAACGTTCGAAAACAAGCACTGAAGG
>OLKM01000126.1:0-17500 GCA_900291075.1 Melanogrammus aeglefinus | reverse complement strand
ATTTTTGATGTAATTCATTACATGTTCAGCCATATCTAAATTCTACCTACTGGTGTGAAGAATAAATTTTAAATGTCCAAAATCAATTCACAATTGTTGTTTTCCTCCTTCTTAAAAAGATTTATGAATAGTGGAAATGAAAATTGGGAAATCGGTACTGCGCATGCGCAGAACCACAAAGTATCAGTTCTCGACGGGTAGGAGAAATCGACAGAACACCGGCGCAAATGATACATGGTGCTATCTTACAGATCGATAAAGCAGTTGCGCAACTGACCGACAAATACCTGGTCTAAGTGCACTAGCGGATAGCGCAGTTCGTGTTGCTATTTTGACGTACCATGGCAGGTCGGAACTGCAACATACGCTTGCACACCAGTAGGCTATACACATTACATACATGCAAACAATTTGCCTAATTGAAATATTATGATGACAATTTTTCTTCCATAGGGGCTGCATGAATGAACACTTTATTAGGCTATGGCGTAAAAATAATAATAATAACAATAATAAGCACAAACAAAGTAGGCTATATCCCAGCCATCCAAAAAAAAATCTTGTTTACGCTAAATGATAACGTTGGTTAATTATTTGGGAAAGAACAGCTGATACAGCGGGAATAAGTTGTATTTAAATCAATGCATCTGCAAACACCATACAGAAAACACACAGACATCATGTACAAGCCCATAACTTTTAGGATTTATGAGTATTTGATCGTGAGAAAACAGGCGCACATGTGTGTTTAAACACATGCAAACTAAACACCTAACGCATAATACAGTCCATGGCAATGTACATTAATGGGGGCACACATTCATATTTGGAACACAAGTTGATAACGATAATGTATACAATACTGGTGATAAACGATGTGTGTTAATGTATTGCCGCATATCATTAAATAGACCAACAGTTGCGGCCACAGGATCGCATATCATATGTGTTTTAAGTTTTCTTTGCCAAAATTTACATGACGACCCAGTAGCCTATTTCGGAAGATGTCGAAGAAAACGCTATTCTATGTGTCAATTAGGCCATATTATTTGGCCACAAACTGAGGCATTTGAAGTTTGAAATTCATGTGGTCATGCATCTGTCTTATCTGAGACTGCAAACGCGCTGTCAAAATACCAACTTGTCAGATTAATGCGCTCATGGCTCTTAAAGGGGATGGGAGATGGCACCCTCATTGGTTTATTGCACGTTACGCCCAAACCACACCTATGGGTAATTAGGCTACTTCAGATCAACCCTTTTTAGATTTGCGTCGGGCGCTAGTCATTTATCCGCCGGTATAATAGGAACAGCGGCAGAGACACGCCCACAAAACCTACTTCCGTTCTGCGCTTCTCACTTGCGTCTCAGACCGTTAAAATGGAGCCCATTGTGTTACTTTATATGGGTTACGTCCTCACGCACTGGGGTTCAGGTCGAGGTTTACCAATGTGGCCACGGGCCTCAACATGCCTTTAGTGGGGCTAAAGCTGATTAAAATTGGAGCGCATTTCTGCCACGACAACACCCATTCAAATTGGCTTCCTTAGCTCCAGCCGGAACCATCTAAATACGAATCTCTGATTAGCAAAAAGAATAGAAAAAAAGAGCCACTCTTTAATTAATATGCAGCAATAGATTCCTTCTTATTACATCTCTGGTACTTATTGGAAGGGGGGAGGGGGTGAGGAAAAGAGGGATGGTGGTTTTAATGGCTTTAAGAAGGCCATCTCTCTCTTTTTCTCCCTCTCCGAAATACAAATGCATAAATCATACACGCAGGATAATTAGTTCAGTGCGACAGGGCCACAGTCGTAAATGGTTTTCGTGGCTGGATGGGGGGAGGTGCTGCACAGGGATTAACAAATGGAGGGGCGGAGAGGGGTTTGCGATATTTAAGAGAAAGCATCAGCTAGAGATGAGTGGAAAATACACTACACCGCACAGTAGATATCAGAGGCTGCGGCGGGCAACTAGGGGGGCACTGGTTCATTATCCACTAATGGAGACCATCAACATCCCAGGCAGGGGTGGACAGAGGTGAGGAGGAAGAGAGAGGTGGAGTCTGAGTGGGGCGTCTGCACTGCAGAAAGCCCGATACAGAGGGAGAGAAAATACACAAAGAACAAATCTGGCATTGAAGAAAATACAGCCAGAGAGAGAGAGAGATACAGAGAGAAAGAGAGTCACAAAGAGAGGAGGAAAGATCGAGAGGGAGAGAGGGATAGAGACACATGGAGAGGGAGAGAGGACAAGAAATATGAAGGCAAGGTGAGTTTGTTTTGCCTGGAAGAAATTTCATATTGCTTGTAGCGGAAGAAAACAAAGAAACAAAGAAACAAGGAAAGTTGGGCATTCTGGATAAGAGATATTTCGGAAATTGGAGATAGTTGAAAGTGAGCGAAAAATGCCAATTGTCGGGTCAGTGAAAACGAAGGCAGGGATAAGTAGACTGGCCTTTATGATAGCAATATTTTGAACAGAATCCAGTTAGTTTTAACTGAAATGTCACCATGCATAGATTCGCCTTTCTGTGCATGCAGTAGCTTTAAAAAACTCACAAGCCTGTCAACCGGCAGTCTAGCTCCTGGCCGACAAACAGCGTTCTACCGTGATGCGCGGCGGCCCTGGTTTCTTTCTGCCTGTACGTATAGTCGGAGATGGCATACCGTTCCCCTAGCAGGGAGGGTATGGATGGCAAAGCGTGTGAGTGGAGCCTAGTTAATTTATCCCTCCTAGTGCCTGCCCCCATCCCGATGTAGTTGTTTCATCGCCCGCAGAACAAGCTCTGAACCACTAATTTTATTTTATTTACTCTGACGCCTCAGTGGACGCAAACACACACACTCTCCCACAACCGCTCTGATCCCCAACACCTGTCGCCTAACCAATGTTAGACCGCTGTATACACAGGCACATACACAGGTACAATTATCTAACACACACAACATGATCTCAGACACACACACACACACACACACACACACACACACACACACACACACACACACACACACACACACACACACACACACACACACACACACACACACACACACACATACGTTTTGATCATCACAACACTTGTCCTTTCACTGTTGTTAGACTGCAGTTCACTCTCTCACACACACACACAATCACGTACGGACGCACACACACACACAAAGACACTTGTGATGGGTGAAACAAGAGTGAGGTGCTCCACGAAATGGCAGAATATCTGAGCAAACTCTCTCGTTCATTCTCTATCCCCCCACGCAGCCAGACAGAGCCAACAGACACACACTGACCCACATCACTCAGCAGTTAGTCAACGATACAGATATTACCAGCCACTCTACATCCACACTCCCTCACATACCACCCTGGGTAGACAGGCTCTCTCCAGCCCCCCCTCCACACACACATGCAAACACACACACACCAGGGTAGTGTCAGACAGGCACTGCTGCCACCATGGACCCATGAAGAGCTCTTTATTCACCCACTCAATGTGAAACCTCCACTACAGAGTGCGTGCACAGCTCACACACATGCACGCGCGTGTGTGTGCAGGGATGCATGCACGCACGCGCGCACGTGTGTGCATGCATACATGCACAACGTAGACACACACAGGCACATGGGCATTCATGTGCACTCATCCAACAGAATAACACACACACACATGCAGTAGGTGTATTCACATAAACACGCACGCGCACACCCAAACAATACAACAGAAACATAAGCATGCATACAAACAAAGAGAGGATCCGCCAACGCGTCCGACCAAAGCGAGAGGGTAGGACACGGTGTACGGGCACAGAGCTGCATGTGAATGGCTCACGCAGGACACTTCCCAAATGTAAATCGAGATCTTAAGTGTGGGTGTTCTTCTGTGAGAGTGTGAAACCAGAGATAAAATAAAGGAGCTGGATATCCTGTGTGCACGTGACAGCCTGTTGAGTTGGGTTCCATTGAGGCAACATGCCAGGAGGTGTGAATCAGCTGGTGTGTGTGAGGCAGGTCCGGACCCCCTGTCACTAAATGGATGACCGCCCCACTTTCAGTATGCCTACACATGTAAACAAAGACAACTCGGGCATACCCCTCCCCCCCCCCCCCCCCCCCACCCCCACCCCACACACACACACACACACACACACACACACACACACACACACACACACACACACACAACACACACACACACACACACACACACACACACACACACACACACACAATGCTGCGGCTAATGAGGTCAGGTCTTTCTGTTAAAAGACCTCTGCCTTTTGGGTTTTAGGCAAACAGCTGTGCACCACCACAGCTTATATAAACAAAGGTGAGTGCACACACACACACACACACAACACACACGCACGCACGCACGCACGCAACGCACGCACGCACGCACGCAACGCACGCACGCACGCACGCACGCACGCACGCACGCACGCACGCACGCACGCACGCACACACACACACACACACACACACACACACACACACACACAAATATAGCTCCAACATACGTACACACTCTCACTACTTCCACCAGTGATGTGATTGCTACCCTCATATTTACCTGCAGCCCGTGGAAACACATGGCATCAACTATACTAAGTAAAGCTCTCCAATGTGCACCCATACACACAGGGACGACCAAATGCACAGACATGCCGTAGACAGAGAGAGGGAGGGAGTACTAATGAGGTCAGGCCTAGTGGCTCGGTGCTCCTTCTAGAGTATTTGCACTCCAGAGGGAAGCATGCACCTGCAGGCCATTTTGGCTTCCCAGTGTAAATGCTCCCCTCATTCCTCCTCCCAAACACAAAAGCACACACTTTTTTTGCTCATCTCCGTTTGCCTGTGCTCAACCACACTTACAATCCCTGGTGTGTTTCATCCACACCCAATGCTCTCTCTCTCTCTCTCTCTCTCTCTCTCTCTCTCTCTCTCTCTCTCTCTCTCTCTCTCTCTCTCTCTCTCTCTCTCTCTCTCTCTCTCTCTCTCTCTCTATTACCTATTATTTATGTCACTTTCGCCCTAATCCCAGACCATTATAGGAGACCAGTATAGGAGACCAGTATAGGAGACCAGTATAGGATACTAGTATAGGAGACCATTATAGGAGACCAGTATAGGAGACCATTATAGGAGACCAGTATAGGAGACCAGTATAGGAGACCAGTATTGGAGACCAGTATAGGAGACCAGTATAGGAGACCATTATAGGAGACCATTATAGGAGACCATTATAGGAGACCAGTATAGGAGACCAGTATAGGAGACCATTATAGGAGACCAGTATAGGAGACCAGTATAGGAGACCAGTATAGGAGACCATTATAGGAGACCAGTATAGGAGACCAGTATAGGAGACCAGTATTGGAGACCAGTATAGGAGACCAGTATAGGATACTAGTATAGGAGACCAGTATAGGAGACCAGTATAGGATACTAGTATAGGAGACCATTATAGGAGACCAGTATAGGATACTAGTATAGGAGACCAGTATAGGAGACCAGTATAGGATACTAGTATAGGAGACCATTATAGGAGACCAGTATAGGAGACCAGTATAGGAGACAAGTAAAGGAGACCATTATAGGAGACCAGTATAGGAGACCAGTAAAGGAGACAAGTATAGGTACACCAGGACTTCTAAAGAAGACCAGTATAGAAGACCAGGACCAATGAAGAAGACCAGTATAGAAGACCAGGATCAATGAAGGAGACCAGTATAGAAGACCAGTATAGAAGACCAGGACCAATGAAGGAGACCAGTATAGGAGACCAGGATCAATGAAGAAGACCAGTATAGGAGACCAGGATCAATGAAGAAGACCAGTATAGGAGACCAGGACCAATGAAGAAGACCAGTATAGGAGACCAGTATAGGAGACCAGGATCAATGAAGAAGACCAGTATAGAAGACCAGGACCAATGAAGAAGACCAGTAAAGGAGACCAATAAAGAAGACCAGGACCAGATATCTCTAGTCATGGTAGTGGCAATACTTTCATGTAACATAGATTGGAGCTGTGTGTGGAATTCTGATCACCAACACTCGCGGGAACACATGTACAGTGTCCACACATACACACACACCCACACAAACCCTTGCCCAGAGGTGTCTCCCGTCTCGTGAGGGATGCTCTCCCATGCGCTGCCTACTTAACCCTGTCAGCAAGATGGCCGTGTATGCGCACAGGTCATCATTGCAACGGACGTACTGTAGCTTCAGGTCTCAGAACCTGTCATAGGTCACGTTTCACCAACACCTAACAGTTATATCCCACCTCCCTATTGAAGGCGGGGAGGCTGGAGGTGATTTAGACGCAGTCCCTTTCATCATAGCCCTCCGACCCCTTGTCGCCAGCCATCACCCGTCGTCAGGCCAAAACAGACCAGACTAATTGACAACATTTGTGCTCAGCTTCCACCCCGAAAAGGGATTTCTTGGGGAGTATTATTCAATTCTGCCTCCTGACCCCTCCCTGTATACCTAACTGGAACACTCCCCTGTGAGGTATCACCTTCCTGAAACCAACCCCCACACCTCTTCAAACCCCTCTCCCACGCGCTGGCTTCACTCGCGCAGAATATAAATCAGGCCTTTAGCTAGCTCCCCTACAGCTACAGCAGCATGGCTTATAAGGCACAATAGCACAGGCCCAACCCCTGCTGTCTGATCCCTTTGGTTCCACACCATTCTTTCTTTCTTCTCTTTTTGTCATTTGAAAGTCAGACTCCATCACTGCCAGCACACTTTAGATATATCTCGATATTGCAATATATTGTATCCTTCAAAATCCAAGAATCAAACGGCAAAGCAAAATATTGATTTAGATTGGGTTGCATATTTTTTTTTTCAAAATATGCAAAATGCTTAAAACATGTTACCGTATGCATCACATGAATGAATATACTGTATGTTTGCAATAGTCTTTGTTGTGGTAATTCTGCATTATGTTTCTTCACCACCTCCAGTACTCACAAGAAACATGGAGAAGACAACAAACAAAAAAACCTTCAAACCTACTCGTTGATGAGTCTCTCTATTGACGCACCAGCAGATCCATTATATAAGGCGCAGTTTGAAAATAAATATGGCTAATCAAATGAAAGGTTTTAATGGTGCATCATAGTGGAGTAACAGTTTAATTGGCTCTCCAAATAGCCTCCTTTTACAAAAGCAGCAATGCTGCTAATCCAAACTGACACAATGCTTGCACATTCTCAGACTGCGCCCTCTCTACCGGTGACTCGTATCAACGCTGTCACTGATTGCTCCTTCCTTACAGACTTTCTGAAATTAGCAACATTTGTGGGAACTTACCCCAAAAAACACATGCACTGCTGGTGTCTATTTCCGATTATCATGAATCTTTGAGGTATTTTAGAAGATATAAAGAGATGCATTTTTTTTAATTTGGATCATATTTAATAATATGTGATGTTTGAACATTTCAACCACATGTCAGTCAAGCATAGGCTGAAATGTTCCCTTGATTTACATTGAAAAAGAAGGTTATAATAGTCTGAAGAGCTGTTCTTGGGTCAGATTGTATTTATATTAGAGAGACAAATTTTGTGTTTATCCGAAGGCAAGTCTAACTGGAAAAAGATGATTACGGCCAGACGAATAAACAGTTAGCAAATTTCATTTAGGTAAATTAGATGCTTTGTAGGCTCGTCTGCATGCTATTTCCCAATTATTACAACACATCTCCTCCCTATTTTTTTTTTATGTTTCTTGTCTGATTACTCCTGTAACAAACTAAGGAAGGCTGTTGGCTAAAGTACATACATAAAAGAAGATAAACAGTAAATCTTCAAAGCCACATTAAATCTAAGGTCCTAGAAATGCACTATAAAAGACTTATTATTAGTATGTGAAAACCACAGAATTGAACTCACACCTGGTCAAATGTAACGTCAGCTGCACGATCTATCGCCCTTCATCAACAGCAGAAACACAGCGCAATAGCTCTAAACTGTTACACTGCCATTTAGCCAGTGGAGAAACAAAGACGGATGCTATGTTTAAACACACCAGGCTCCTCAGAACACTAGTTCAATGAGGCGGACAGAGAGCGGAAGTTGTCTCTACTACCCGAGAATTCCCCCGCAGCGGGCGTTCGTCGCCTCTAATCCTGTCGAGCTCTGTCCAACGTCGTTCCGTGGACTCCCACTGAGATAATGGTCAGGAAGCGGCGTGTGGCGAGGAGCTGAGGAGCAGGTTTTGACTGAGTGGAGAGTAGGGTATATACATTGATCACACACAAAATAGCAAATGTAGCCCTGCCTGCTACATGGCAGCTTTTGTTGCCCTCAGCTGTAATTTTTCTATATTTTTTCAAGAAAGATGGCCGACGACAGCGGGCTGGAAGGCATTGATGGAACTTTATATTTCCTCTGCGTTGCCTCCCTCCACATCTTTCTGTTGATTTGCAGCTAAATCCATTCTCTAGTTTCGCTTCTTTCTCTGCCTCTCATCTCACAATTTGGTATTCCAAGGCGACAATGATGGTGGACCCTGACCAGGAAAAAAGATTGAATGGCAAGTACTCCATTTAAAAAGGTTCCTTCAAGCTTCGGCAAATCAAAGCTGACGTTTTTCCTCCCCTTCAGAAACTCTTGTCTCCAGTTAAATTTTCCTGAGGCGCAAACAAGATTGCAATGAGAAGTGGACAGCCTCAAGCATATACTGTATCTGCACAAGAGATCTAATGAAATGATGGACCAATTTAATCACAGAGGGCAATAACATATCTTGACACAAAGGACAATTAAACAAAACAGGGTCATTTTGGGCAGGCGACAGAAAAGCAACCGTTTAAAGGTTAGGGGGCTAAAATGAACAAAGAGACAAACAGAAACACCTTAGAGAGAGAAGAGAGAGAGAGAGAGAAGAGAGAGAGAGAGAGAGAGAGAGAGAGAGAGAGAGAGAGGAGAGAGAGAGAGAGAGAGAGAGAGAGAGAGAGAGAGAGAGAGAGAGAGAGAGAGAGACAGAGAGAGACAGAGAGAGAGAGAGAGGTTTGTATTCTTTAATTGCTTATCTCTACAATGGTTCAATGTTTACATGCATTGATTTCCTTTGGAAAATCCTCAAGTGAGTTTGACAGAGAGAGCGGGAGAGAGAATGAGGTGGGAGAGAGAACGGGGTAGGGAGAGAATGAGAGTCCATGTTTTCTTGTGGTGGTCAGGGTCGAAAGATATGCGCCCAGTGGCCACTTCATGCGGTGCAAAGGATTCGGTTACCAATGCCTATTTGCCTCCAGCACATCCTGAATACTTTGCGGACATTGATCGGACAAGATTCTGCAAACATTCACTAGAGATTTGGGTAATGCTGACTCGATTGCAGACACATCGACAGCCTTTCCTGCATGTCTCTTGCCCCACTTTCATGCCGCCAACCCCCTCTCATCCCAGGGACCCTTGGCAGATCTGCAGAAATGTAGGCAATGCCCCCATTCCTCTCACCCCCCAGCTATCTGTAATCATCTCTGTAGGTAAGATGGTGGTCTTAGCTACTCAGGATGATTGTGTTGTGGCCGATCCTCATAGTTCATATAATAATACCAAATCTAACTGAAATGAATACCATCTCCCGAAATGTACGACAGCGGAGATTGAGACCTTTCTCATCGATATTCCTTAGCCCTCCGGCACAATAGGATAGTCCCTTGATGAGGACAACCTTTTCAGACTAGGATGGGCACGGCTGCCATCATTACGGTTAATTCTTTGTGACTTGTATTCATGGCCAGTAGCTGACAACACGCAATATATGTATAAATATAGAGTATATTGTTGATTTTGTTAATAACAACGCGTGTCATAATAATTATACTATTGTAGAGGCATTGAGACTATTATTCACAACTGATCATAAATTCCTTGCATGATTAGTTTTGGCACAAATATCAACATGACTGGTAGCTTTTTGCTTTTGTTGGAGTTGAACAGTGTCCAACACATTCTTTTTCCCTTGCGTTTTGAGGGAGGGATGGGGGGACGTTTCGAGGATTGAATTGCCACTACTCCGGTTTGTTGGGGTCCATTGGATATAGAAGCCGTACGCCGCACACCTCGTCTCCCAGGAAGGAAACGAGGAGGTCCAGGCCTTAGTGAGAGCGGATAAGGCGTATAAATGTCTACGGCTCTTTTCTGGATATTAAGGTAAAAGCAAGAGAGAGCAGCCAAGTGCCTGTCGGTTTCCCCCCCCCCCATCCCGTTTCAGTGTTATAAGCCCCCCTCCCTGACCCACGCAAAACAGCCCTCCCCCGACGGTGATCCCACCGCGGCGGGCCACTTCCCTCCCTGCTCGGCTCGTTAATAATACGATGGCTGCTCATAAAGAGGTCTGCAGGGAGGCCATTGAATAGCAGTTTATTGAGAGGGCCGTCCATCTATCTACCCCTAATAGGAATTCCTGCTCCTCATTAAAGGCTATAGCGGCTCTGGTTTCTTCTGGTGTCTTTTACCTTTCAATTCATCTCTTTAAGTTTTTCTCCAGTTGCTCATTCCATACCTGGCTTTTTTCGCTAACCATTTTTTCACCTAAACCCCATGGTTCTTCTGATGGATTGCTCAGGTTCGGGGAGGTGTGTGGGAGTTGAATAGTACTGCTGTGCATTTCAGTACGGCGTCGGTAGCTGCGGCCCTCTCAAACCAATTTTAATACCCTTATATACTTAGAGCGGTCCCCTTATTTCTATTTTAAACTTGCTGCCACTTCTCTCTCTCTCTCTCTCTCTCTCTCTCTCTCTCTCTCTCTCTCTCTCTCTCTCTCTCTCTCTCTCTCTCTCTCTCTCTCTCTCTCTCTCTCACTCACTCACTCACTCACTCACTCACTCACTCACTCACTCACTCACTCACTCACTCACTCACTCCCTCTCTCTCTCTCTTTCTCTCTCACTCACTCACTCACTCACTCACTCACTCACTCACTCACTCACTCACTCACTCACTCTCTCTCTCACTCTCACTCTCACTCTCCCTCACTCTCTCTGACTTTGTCAGTAATGTGTCAACGCAAAGGGAACCGTGTGTATCAGCAGGACTCAAGTGTAGTCATGGGTGCCAGAGCATCCACCAGCAGAATCACACTCAGTCAGTTATTTACCTTTTGAATGTTATACTTCACCCCTTTTATATTTATACAAATTCAAATCATTTAGTTAAACATTGGAAAATTTGTAAACGTAAAAACAGAAACACTATACGGTAAATACAATGAAAGATTTCATGCATCTACACATTGGATAAAGATTAGCACTTGACTCACAGTAAAGTTTTTTATATATATATATATAACAATATCTACCGTAATTTGTGTCTCTATGATTGATCATAGAGAGGCTAGAATGGTAAATGATGTGGTGAGAATATGTTGTTTTGTGTTTCATACGTGGTCCTCTTGTCCTCCCATGATATACAGTATGGGTTCCACTGCAAAATCCCATCACACCTCCTCTCCCCCTCACCACGCACACCCTTTCTCACCTATTTTGGTTCTCACATGCAAAGACGATAGCACCATTTACAGATGTGTTCTGTCACTATCCATCTCCTGTTTTCCTCCTTCACGCTCACCCACGCGCACACACACACACACACAACAACACCACACACACAACACACACACACACACACACACACACACACACACAACACACACACACACCACACAACACACACACAGCAGCACACAACACACACACACCGCAAACCACACACACACACCACCTGTACCCCACCTCTGCCACCATGCACTGATTGTATTGTGTTGTATTGTATTGTATTATAGTACTTAAACTGTGACAACTGCAGTACTGGATCATTGCTGTAACACAGGGAATTGGTTTAGCCAGTGTTGTTGACTTGCACTTGGTTCTATGAACAATCCTTACTGTAACCGATTGCGATATATTGTTGCACTTCTTATGACAAATGTACTTATTGTAAGTCGCTTTGGATAAAAGCTTCTGCTAAATGCCCTAAATGTAAATATAAATGTATTAATAAATGTGGCACACAGGCGGCTGCCTATTCCTTACACACCTCTGCATGCAATGCCCTTTTAAGTCACATACAGCCTGGTAATTATTCCTACGGTTGCTACATACATATAGAAACACAAAGAGACTGAGAGCAATATCCTCCCCATGATGATACACATGATATGAATCCCACCCACACAACACACACACACACACAACACACACACACACACCACACACACACACACACACACACCACCACACAACACACACACACACACACACACACCACAACACAACCACACACACACACACACATGACAACAACTACATATACTTCAGCTCTCTCTCTTCTCACGTTGTCCACAGTGATGCTGGGACATGTTTTACTTTTCACCTCACTACACATTTTAGCATCACCTCTGTCTCGTTTCTTCACACAGGAACGATCCCAATCCAAAGGCACTAGGTGTTATTTCGTGACATCTCACCAAAATGTGTCTCACCAAATGTCTCAGCAAGCTTAGAATAATTGCAATGTTCCGACCAACCATACTACTGCCTCACCCTTAATTCACTCCTTCACGCCAAGGGACACACACAAGGTAACCATGTTGAATGTTTAAGGTAAGACTACTCAAATGAATTAAGTATGAGTGATGTGTCGGGTGGAAATGCAATAACTATTCAAAAGAGACTTATTTACTTACTAAATCAAGCATTGCCTAACAACTAGTGTTTGTGTGTGATCAAATACCAAACTAGAGTTGGACGACATGTTGCTGATTGAATGCACTGGTATGCAAGTGTTAATGGCTGTGGACCTGAACGACTATATAAGCATTAGAATCAGCTTTGATGGCTTTGATTATATTGCTTTAGAATAGAATAAAGCAAGTTCTACTACTGTCCTGTTCATGTTCGGGCCTTTGTCCCTGCTGTTTTTAGTTGTGCTGGAGGTTTGAGTCTAGATTTTCAGTACAAAATTACGTTTGTCTCGTTTGCTCTCATGATCCTCGGTCGGGGAAGAACCACTTAGATGAGAATCCGATATTCATTAACGTTTTCAATGAAAATGCAAAACTAGACAAATCATTATTACCTTCATGTGAATAAATTTCTTATGTTGTGTTGTTAGTGTAGGAACATAATATTGAGCCTGTCATAGCAGACACCACTCATTTGAAACTCATTAAATCAATGTAATGCAAATCCTTCAGAACGAATTTGTCCGATCAGGGCCTGACCCTGTTCAGATAGTCTTTTCAAATCCTTTTTATTCGTTGAGAGAGAGATGCAAAAAACAATCCCATATCTTTTACCAGAGTGGGCTACAAAACAACCATTCTATTAAATTTAACCACCTCATATCACATGTACTCGGCAACATGTAACTGAGAAGTGATCTCCCACATTCTTTCACTTTGTTAATAACACACTCTGTGCAACCTTACCCCTTCCATTACCTTTGTCTGTTCAGGCAGAAGATTTTTCTTATTCTTTCCACCCCCTTCCTTTACATCTAATTTTGAAAAAACAACAAAGAATTGTTTGAGTCCTTGTAGTGAGTTATCTTCATCACAGTGGCACTCAGGCATACAACAAATACAACAAAAGGTAATTTATTTAAGGCCATCCATTAGCCCAATAGAAGTCGACTAACCGAGGCATAGCCAGCTAGTTGGCAACGACGTTGCACTTTTCCTCCTCAGGCCCAATTTAGTGAAAACACAACACAGGTAACACAACTATGAGTGTCAAAACAGTTAAGGCGGAGCACCTGGTGGTCGTCCCTTTGGTGTGTGAAACAAACTAAGCCAGGGAGCCATGGATCCTCAGCAACCCAATCCCACCCACACTCTCGTCTTTAGACAAAGTCATGCGCGTCCACGTCCCAACTCGTGATGGATAAATCATAGCATGTCACCGTTTCTTTCTTCTGTGACTTACGTCGGCTATAATTATGGGTTTAAACGGGCACCATTGCATGCTAAATAGAATAGTACAGTTAGTATAATGGGCAAATAAAAAGCGGAATGAGAATTGTATAATAATAGCTATTTTTATCGGCAATCCAGATTCAAACTATTTGCAAAGAGCAATTTTCTCGTAAAACTCTCGCGCTTGGAGCATCTGCAACAAAATCCTTGAAGCCGACGTTTGTGTTTTATTGTCAATCTGCAATGTATCCTTCGGTGTGAGATCTACACACAAACTGATGAGATATATTTCAGATTGAAACAGTGTATGTGCGCTGCCCCCAGACGAGCAAGGCCTGTTCATATACCAGCAATAAAATCGACAGCTTCGTGAATGACGTCAGCAGCAAGACAGTGTGAATGCCGAACATGCAATTAAATCATAATCTCCAAAAAACACATTCGAAGGTACTCAAGGACGCACATTAGCAACATGCCAGATCAGTTGTGTAATGTATCGCTTTCCGAAAGCTTCCAATAAAAGTACAGAGGCAATAAGTAAAATGCGGTTGGCTATTTGCAGTTGAGCGAGGAGCAAAGTGTGAATTGCAATGGCCACGGGGAGAAAGATCTGTTGAGATGCATGTTAATGCAATCTGTCCTAGACGTTATAGGAACAGCGTTAGGCTAAGTGGACAAACATTCTGGTTCTGAAGATCTTCAGATTTATTAACACAAAAGATTGTTCATTGCTTCATCATCCACATGTTTCTGTCAGTTCAAAGACGGTGGCTATTTTGACATAGTGGCAACAAGTTAAGAGGCAAGAAAGTCACGCTTGGACATAATATTACACCTGACCTCTACCACGATGCATTTAAATCAACACACTTATTTCTAATGTAATATAATATATATATAAACTACATGTTCCGTAACAGTCGTAGAGCGGAAAAATTAAAGAAAAAATATCCAATGGACTTAAAAGCCCAATCTCATATAACCATGTTGATGAAGCCGTGGAAGTCTATTACTACATGTGAAATCCCAATAAATACCAATAAGAAAGGGTCTCAAACTTCAAGTCATCTTATTTGATGATGAATTTGATATATCCGAATGGTTCTTCAATCTGCAGGGTTATTCATTGTTGAATGCACAAAACAATATCAAAATATATTAATACCAAATGCAAAATAGTCCAAGTCTTCTGTTTGATGTTCTTTCCTTTTGCCTTTAATTTGCAAAGGCCAAAGTTTCGTCTTAATCTTTTAGAGGCAACTGGGTGCATAAATTATGTGCCTATATAGTATGTTAAAGATACAACTTGGCATGCATCCTCTTCAAACGGCCTGGATGGCCGCTAAAGTAAACAGCAGATTTGTGATTCACCTACTGATTCTATCAGCAACACTCAAAAAACACATACAAAGTTATCATACAACTACAGTTTGTCTTATTTATGATGTGTGTGTTGGGTGGTAAAGATGGTAGAAGGTAGTAGATTCATCTGAATATCCTTTCCCACACCTGCTGTGGAAATCTTGTAATAATGATTAATGAGCTGCTTTCCCCTTCCGGGACCGTAAAGACGGTGTTTTCAAAGCACCAGCAATCTGGCGGGGGGACTCTTCCTGGTGTGCGAAAGGTTCACAATCCATGCTGAGACATATGTTCCATCACCCTCGGGAATAATAAAATTATGTACTGTTCGATTCTTTGAGAAACTGAGTAAGAAAGAAGCATTTAAATAAATTTTGTGATGCGTCACCTATTTGCGTTAGCGATCAGGTCGACTTGTACATCTAAACCCTGAATGTCTTGGGTGACTGGCTAATTTAGGATGACAGGCAAATCACTTGGCAATTTGCAACACACACGATATTGACTGTTGGATGCATTATTTTGGTTTCATGCATCCGTCAACTAATGGATAACAGATGGAGAACAATGGTAAACATCAATCATTTATATTTCAAGAGGATGGAAGCGTTCGGGCTTGTTAGTAAGTGTTGCTCGGCCCCATTTTATACACGCCACTTAACTTCATAGAACACTTTCCATGGAACTCATCGGAAAGAACATATGATCAGTGGTTATGTAGAAATTCTGTAGATATTTTATATAGTATATTATTAACGTAAAAAAGGATATTTGCACTTGCTTTGGAGCAATTTTAACATCTATACTGTTTGCATTTCCAGGCAATGGCCATAACATATAATTCCCAAACGATATCATTTTTAAATCCTAAGAATCATCAATAACAAGCTCCCAACCTATCTCCCCTTTCAAAAACAACGCAACACAAACACACAAACTAGCAGCTGTATGTTTGCTAACAGGGCCGTGGCTTGCCGTCATGCTGCAGACAGGTGGGTGAATACCCAATCGAGGAGTCCAACACGTTGAGATTATGCAGCAGGATAGTAAAGAGATGTTTCTGTTGATTTCCCTCTACAGGAGTCGGCTTCGGTTCCTGTCTAGTCGCAGATGTGTGCAATCTATTACTGCTTAACTGTAATAAATGATATGCAGGAAAGTCTCGTACTCAATTACACTTCGACAATAAAGCATTAATTATTCGATGCCTGACTCTCGTCTGAAACCTGTGGTTTGATGAAATCGTGGACTGTGCAGTAACTGGGACGAAAAGCTTTCAACAGAAATCCAGATGACCGTCCAAGCGTATACACGGTCGTAGACATGCATGAGAGCTGTCGCGGCCCAGCGTTTTCAGCCACAAATCCACAGAGAACTCTATGCTGTGCATTCTGCAAGAATTGCCCCAGAAAAAAATTGTCATTTTTATGATCTTTTATTATTTTCCATATTGATTTTTCAATCAGATATAGGGTTTCCTGTTTTACTTACAAATATATTCCTGATTTCTGCTATCAGTATAAGCTACGTGACAGCCCTTTTATTCCCCATATTTGAAAAAAAAAGTTGTAGAGATTCATCCTAAACCTGAACCACACTACTAAGATGGAGTTATCCTGACACTGTTTATCACTGATTATTCCCATTTAGTCTGTCTGCTCCAATTATGTACTCCTTTCGTCATATACATTATGCAGTGCCGTTCAAAAATATGTCTCGTAGACTTCTTCCTATTAGGTTCAATTACTGATATGTATGTTCTTTTCACATCACTACCTCTCTAGCCTGTATACTTACCTGTCACTATATCCGATGACTTCTAACACCTCATATGCTATGGCTGACTCAGTGAAGTATGATTACACATGATTTCAAGCACATGGCTTGTTTCCATCGCAATTCTGCATGGAAACCTGATAATACGCATGTCTGAGAGCTTAATTTTTCATCGCACCACGGTGTATCTATCTGCTCCAAAGATCAGACTGAATTTCTGTGCAGCATTGCAGAGGATAGCCCGCCTCAGTACATAGACCCCGCAAAACTATCCATGATGCAATTGCGCTCACAGGACGCGATCGTAGCCGACTCTAGAGTTAATTTAGGAGACGCTATTAACATGGCTTTACTGGCAGCGGAGTGCCACATCTGCTTTCCTTTCTAATAGAGATTGCTTTAAAGGCCCAGGCATGTTACTT
>OLKM01000125.1:515930-533052 GCA_900291075.1 Melanogrammus aeglefinus | reverse complement strand
AGCATTGTTGAACATCACAGCCACACCAACACACCCATGGCACGTGTAAATATACGTTATACTGCAGTCTTTTGTGATGGGTTCATCTCGCGTGTTCATGCGGCCATGACCATGAAAATAGGATTTATCGGTACGCCCCATGACAGCAAAGCAGGGCCATACTGCGGAGTATTAAAATAAAGAGAATGATCCGGTGCTGATGCAGTCATGTCTGCGTACCCCTGCTGACCTGGGCGCAATCTGGACTCGTGACCCAGTGTCATGCGCTTAGCAGCGGGGCCGCGGCCGACCGTCCATGCCGCGATCTGTGGAGATCCATAGCTGTGTCGACACGGCTGACCCCCGCACTCTCTATACATACAGGCCTCTCGCTGGGACCTCCCTCCCTTCCTCCCTCCCTCTCTCCCTCCCTGCCTCTCTCCCTCCCTCCCTCTCTTCCTCCACACAGCTCTCCCTGCCTCATTATCACTCCTGCCTCTCCCTCCCTCCTCCCTCCCTCCCTCCCTCCTCCCTCCTCCCTCCTCCCTCCCTCCCTCCTTCCCTCCTCCTCCCTCCCTCCCTCCCTCCCTCCCTCCACACAGCTCTCCCTGCCTCATTATCACTCTGCCCTTCCTCTCTCTCTCCATCTTTTTCATCGCCCCGTTCCACCGTCGATATCGAGCCTCCCTGTGGTGTCGCGTGAGGGGGAGGGCAAAAAAATCCATGAAATGGACTCTGGCCGCCTGCTTTATACGGTCACACCGCATGGCAAAATTATTTTAGTATTTCCAAGTTGAACTGAAATTACATACAAAAACCTGAAATCAGGGACAAACAGGGTCTGTTTGGTCAGGAGTCTCACTCATCAGAGTTTAGAATGATTTAAAGGCTGATTGCAGACCCGCTCAGATGTTGGTGAACTGGGGCAATTCACTAACTTCGCTGGAGGCGGGGATCCGGGAGCCGGTAATTGGCTATTAACAGCGAACACAAACTCGGCCAGCACTAGTAAACTGTTCAAAGTTGTCTGTAAAGGGTTCCGATAAACACTGTGCCGACCAGCCCCTGTAGAAACACTTATTAAAACCCCCCATCTCAAAGCTTCACTCTCTCTCTCAAGTTTTCTTCAGAAGAATATCCCCGTAATGAGAACAAGAATAACTCCGCCCTGGTCAGCTGTTGGTTCCTAGCCCAGTTTCCACGCCACCTCTTCCCCTAGAACTTCTGCCGCGACATAGTAGGACTGCTGCATCCCGGATTAGAGTCAGAGAGGCGTCCTCCCCCAGGGAGGAATGACCTGCTGCCTGTGATCCTCTGCTTCCTTTATCACCACCTCTCTGGTGGGGCGGGGGGATTGGGGGGGCGATCACTCGTGTGCCGGCCTTCCTCCTGGTTCGTGTGTCCCATATTTAATGGGCGGTTTGTGTTGCGGTTCTGGGGGGAAGGTACAGATGTGCGATTAAGGTGCACTTTCATTTGGCTGCGGAGATAAAAGCGTTGCGCTCGGGGTTCGTTAGGTCCACCAAAGCGTTTTAAGTTTTTCTTTGTTGTACGACGCATAATGAGCAGAATAATTCATATGACACGTGCAAATATAAAGCAGGCCTTTGGATGATGTTGTCTGTTTTACCACAGGGGTTATTGCCGATTTGTCCGATTAATAAATCGCTCATTTCTCAGACCTCTCTCTGAGATCAGGGGAAGGGCGATTTCAAAACTAAAGGACGGAAATGTACTAGACGTCCCTGGACAGAGGAGAGGGGAGAGGGGACCGCCGAGCCCGGTCTGTCCCCTCACGGTGACTTAGAAGACACGGCGTCTTACATCACCCTGCACTCAGACAAATGGGGGTGACTTCTCTGTCACTGTTAAAATATATCACTGGACGCCGATAACTAAGGGCACCTCAAAGCAGGGTTAAATCTCCCATCAGAGAACAAGCCCTAGCAACAGCCCACCACCAACCAATGGCACCTCGGGGTAATTGGATCTTAGCTTTGTTTTGCGCTGGTGCGTGCGTATGTGTGTTTCACTATTGACTGACCTCCCGCCCCTGTATATGTACATATAGGATGACATTTTTCAGTGTGTGAGTGTGTGCGTTAATAAATGTGCATTATAGTCTGTTTGAGTGTGAGTGTGTGTGTGTGTGTGTGTGCATGCTAGACTTTTAATGAGTGTGTGTGTGTGTGTGTGTGTGTGTGTGTGTGTGTGTGTGTGTGTGTGTGTGTGTGTGTGTGTGTGTGTGTGTGTGTGTGTGTGTGTGTGTGTGTGTGTGTGTGTGTGTGTTTGTGTTTCAACCTGCCCCTGTTTATGTATGGATAAGTATGGATGCTATAGTCAAAGTGTGCATGTGTTAGTGTGCGTATGTGCATGTGTGTGTGTGCGTGTACGTGTGCATGTGCGTGTATGTGTATGTGTGCGTGTGTTAGCGTGTGTGTGTGCGTCTGTGTGTGTGTGTGTCTGAGAGCCTTGGCTCCCATCGCCCTCTCGACCCTAGCAGGACAGCGGCCCACTGCAGGAGGTAATGAGCTTTAAGCGGCCGGTTCGTAAATCTCAATAGGACGGTGACCCCCACCTGGCCAGGGGGTCAGAGGTCAGCTGAGGTGCATAAATAGCATCGCGGCGCACCAGAAGCTCATAATGTGTAAATCATGAATCGGTGCAGAGAGGGGAAGAGACGGGAGATGGACTCGCATTGCTCTCAATAAACGCAGCATTGATAATAAGTGTGGTCGAGGCGTCTCTCCTCCCTCTCCTTCTCCGTTAGACAACAAGGTAAATGTGACCGGCTGGAAGAAAAAAAGGATTGGACACAGTGGATTGCTGTGCCTGGACACGCTTGAGTTATCTTTTTCTGCTGCTCGCACAAACACTAAAAGCATATCAGGTGGGGTGGGCTGGGTGGGGGGGGGGGGTCTCTGTAAACAGGGAAGAACCACAGAAGACATTGTGACCCCTAAATACATACCCGCACAAGTGTCCTTCCACCGCTGCTTCGACCAAGCCACCATGTTATGAAACACGTTACGTGAGGAAACTAATCATTGTGACCCGGAGAACATTGAAGAGGAATCATAATGTGGATACATAATCACATCTGTCGTCACACACTTAGTCATCAGCGGTATATAATTAGCATGTTCACAGCAGATGCCCAAAACAAGAATTAATGTGAGAAAAACATTTTGATGGACTTTAATGGATCTCTATTTTTAATTCTTATGTTGTGTGTTGGGAATGTATTTGTCATTGCTGCTGATGCAGAATCCCCCTTGAAACAGTGTCAAATGGATTCAAAGACCAGAGAACACAGATAATGTGGGGTGAAAAATACACTATAATTTACGCTAATTATCATTATATTTTGTTATATACAGTCACGGAGAGAAAGGGAGAGAGGGAGAGAGAGAGAGAGCGCGCGCGCGAGAGAGAGAGTGAGATAGAGAAGGAGTAAGAAGGTATGAAATATATGGAAATAATCCAAGGGAAGGTGGAAGAGGAAGAGAATAATTGGAAAAACAAGTGTGTCTGAGGCCAACAGGGATGTCTTTGAGCTAAGGTTGGTCTGCCTTCTTGGGAATTCAACCCACAAACAAACACTTTTAGGCAGCAAGCCTCTGTCCTCAGATTGTATCAGCTGTTGAACCATCTGTGACATGAGAAAATGGAAAGATTTGTCAAAAAGGTTCCACTATACCGATCAGTCGCCCAGAATGGGTGTTATTTCAGGAAGCCACCCACCCCGTACTATCCTAACCCCTTCGCCGATCTCCATTAGGCTTACAAATGAGCTTTTAAATGCATCAAATTATTCAAATGTCCAACACTTTCTAAGCCACACTAATGGTTGCTCGCGAATCTCCTTCGACCACTTAGACGGATAGCCCCCACTTTTCTCTCCCTCCCCATCGTCGGCTATTGTACAATCGTCTCGGGGGAGGGGAGGGAGACAGAGGGGGGGGGGGGAGAGAAAGAGAGAGGAATGTCTGACAGTCGGTTTTGTCGATCGAGCAGCCGCCATGTTTCACCTGCTCACCATGGAGACAGCACCACCAGGGAAACACGTCACGACTGGCTGGAGGTGAATTGAATCCGCTCACTTAAATCCAATAGAGGCTCCGCGCTCCCGATGCCCACAGGGTGATCCACTAATGTTTTGCTTCTCGGCTTAATTGAGCGTTGTCCCTTCAACTCCGCCACACGTCTTCATCCTGTTTCTAATAGGCACAGGCCTCCCTGAAACTCTAATTACTTTCCTGGCAACGACACAACGGAAGAATATCAAACTTGAGAAACTCCACGGGAAGATGGAAACTGCGCACGTCGAATGGGCCGTCTCCCCCGTACCGCATGGATTCAATTTCCTCAGCTTTTATTTTCTCATTCCACGTGAACACTATGCGGGGTGGATAAACGCTCGGCTGATGTGTTTGGCCAGGGCTTGTTTGTGTGTGCATGATTTAAAATGTGTCCTTCTTTCCAAAAACGGTTCGAACAAACATGTGCACGGGAACATGAACATAACACAAGAGTATTTATGTAGACACACGCACACCCACGCAGGCACGCACACATACACACACACACACACGACTGCACACACACGCGTGCGCTCACACACACATGCCCACGGCCATATACAAACGGCCACACCCACACATACACACACACACACACACACACACGTGCTCACATGCACAAAGACAAACGGCCACACACACACACACCCACATACACACACGCACACGTCCACGGCCACATACTCACACACACACTCACACACATCCATGTCCCAGCTACGCCCAGCACTTGCAGATTACAGAAACAAAACCCCTTAAGTAGAACAACACCTGCCCCTCCGGTTGCCCCCCGCCCCCCTCCTCCCCCTCCTCCCTCCTTCCCTCCC
Source organism: Melanogrammus aeglefinus (assembly GCA_900291075.1). Taxonomy (NCBI): domain Eukaryota; kingdom Metazoa; phylum Chordata; class Actinopteri; order Gadiformes; family Gadidae; genus Melanogrammus; species Melanogrammus aeglefinus. The sequence continues at coordinate 528,164 of OLKM01000125.1, read as the reverse complement.
CCTCCCTCCCTGTTCCCCCCCCCGGTTCCACCCTCCTCACCTGCAGAGCGGGTCTTGGCGGCAGACTCGGCGTAGCTCCAGGCAGTTGGGCTTCACCCTGTCCTTAAAGGAGCAGTCGGGGACGATGGTCTGCCGGCGGCGCTCGGCACAGGCCCCGTGCAGGCAGGGGCAGAACAGCAGCTGGTGGCTGAACTCGGGCGGCACGCGCTCCAGGAACTGACGCAGCGCCTTGTGGCAGCGCTTCCTGTTGCAGGTCTCGCCGCCCTTGGCCGCGTCGCCGCCGCCGCCGCCCCCGCCGCCGCCCCCGCCGCTCTTGCCGGAGCTGTTGCAGGTGGCGATGTAGGCCGAGCGCTGCTTCTTGCAGGCGGCGTTGAGGTTGCAGGCCTTGGCCGCGTCCAGGCAGGGGTTGCAGTCCTTGTCGGCGTCCGGGCACTGGAAGCGGCTGGGGGCCACCGCCGTGTGCATCCCTGGAAGGGGTGGAGGGGTCAGACCGGGAGGTTTGGAATGGGGAAGGGGTTTTCCGGTGATGGTTCATGGTTGTGAACGATACAATGGTGGCACACATAGGGAACGTCTGTGTTGAAAAGAAACTCAAACCGAATCCGTTTAGGGGAAGTCTGAGTAAAACCGTAATAGAGTTATAGAGCATTTATGCTGAAAGATATACTTTAACATTGTGATATCATTATATACACCGTACTACAGATAGGGCATTGTTCAGTTTACTTTGCTTTTTTGAAGTTTACAAGTTTGAAATCGAACTAATCCAATCTAAAGCACACCGGATAAGCGCTCTCGTGCTGAAGAAGGTCAGTCAACCTATAGTACACAGCAACGTGCCGTTTAACTAACTCCTACTGTACGCTCTTCTACTGCACTCTCTGACACGCTGGATGTAAGCGGTTTGTTCTCACGCCGTTGTGGACAGATGCGTCGTCGGAGACGTCTTTATATAACGCGTTGCACATCACCAATGAATCACTCAAGTCTATTTCGTATTTTGATTTGAAACGGATGTGTTCATAATTGGATGTTGGTTTATTTTTGCATTGATAGACATTTATGTTGATGATGTGACGTTACTATATTACTCACAGTACCATTTTTGGCCATCTTTAATCAGAAGAAGCAGTCTGTAACAATGGCTAGGAGCAAAAGGGGGGAACTTTGGCAAAAAATAATGCCACGGTGTGACTAACACGTCTCGCAGCTTATAGACAGGGGCAATACACCATGTCAGACAAAAAATTAAACATTTGACACTTACATTTTGTATTGTCAGAAGCCGGTAACACGATCATGGCTAAGGTGCATTTAGTTGCTGTTTGAAGTCCTGAATATACGACTGCTGCAGTAAAAAAAAAAAACCTCCCCACCAGCTTTATTTAGATATCCCGCAAAATAAAGAACCCTGCATCGCATCTGCTGGTGGCATCCCCTCTATAGCATTCAGCCTATATTAAAGTTAACCTCCCCCCCTCTCCCTCAAAGAGATAATGATATTTCAGAGGTCCTGGTGGCACGGTGACACCCACAGAGATTCATCTCCTATTCAACAGAACCAATCACCATTTGTGTCCATCAGACCGCCTGCGGCAGAAAGAGGACAGGGGTGGATTTAAGACAGCATCACTAGAGATGTCTGCATTGTTTCCATTGGGATAACATGCTTTACATTCTGTTATAGAAAAAGGCGCTAGACTCAAATAGACACATAGCAGAGAGTGTGAAGGAAATAAAAACACATCAACAAATGAAGAAGATTTGGATTTTTGAGGACTCTAATCTCAGATAAACAGAGCTCTGTACCGGCAGAAGTAAAGTAGAATATCATAATAGCAGATTTGATTAAAACTAGGTATAGGGTTTTAAGCAAAGTGATTTTGGTATCCCAAATTATTTTTATTTGTTTGTCAAGGACTGTATCAAGGTGTTTTTTATGCCAAGAAATGAATATTTTTATAGAAATGATTATCCCGTTCAGCTGTGCTGTGCCTTTGGTAATAACCCTGTATCTCTGTTATGGAATCGACGAGACGACAGCATCATAAAATGATAGATTAAATAGCAAATATGGATGGACTTAATGGAGGACCCTATACAAGATTTGTGTGACCTGACAGAATGAATTTACAATAAATCTAGAACACTGTGCACACCGCCGAAGTCCCTGAGGTCATCATCGCCCTCTCTGTAATTGGGTGTGTTTCCTAATATCGACCCTCTATTAATTACCACAATACAGGGGAGATGACGTCCAAACGGAATACCTTGACGGACGGATGAATAAATGACATAGCATTAAACACTCCCGGCCTGTCCGTGGTGATCTCTAATCTCTCATCGCACGTGCCAATAAATCAATCCCACATCCATAGCCACTGTGTTCCTCACACAAACCCCAATCAGCCACATCTTGAAGGCCTGAAGCCTATAGAACGATGAAGGCAAAGAGCCATGCAGCCCCAGCGCCTTGGCATTATAGACACAGCCGGGCTGACAGAGAGCGCTGACACTGGCCTCAGGCATCAGGAGGTCAATGCAGGGGCCAAAGTTTAAATAAACTGGGGCGTTTGGATTGAAAAAGGCCTCTTGGGGGGGCCTGGGGTTCATCTTTAGGAGCTGGGAGGTAGTGCAGGGGAGGGGGGGGGGGGGGGGTGCAGCCAACTGGCTTAACATTGATGGATTGCAGCTCCTGAATCTGCTCCGGCCATCTGCAGTCTCTAATATGGGCCACTGGGGCGTCGACGTGGAGGGAGGAGAGGAAAAGGATGAGCATTTAAGATGGTTCGGATCGCCTCTCCGGTTCCCTTTTTTCCTCTTATTTTTCGTACCACCTCTGATTGGGGAACTGAGATGGGTATTTGCCCTCTGCATCTTCAAAGATGCCCTGAAGCGAGCATGAAGACATAAAGCTGCACTGATGGCTCAGAGGCACCGGTAGTGTGGCTGCTGTGGGAGAGAGAGCAGGAGGAGGAGGGAGGAGGAGGAGGAGGAGGAGAGGAGGAGGAGGAGGAGGGAGGAGGAGGAGAGGAGGAGGAGAGGAGGAGGCAGGAGGAGGAGGAGGGAGGCAGGGCAACAATGGGTGGGGAAAGAAGCAGTATTGTGTTAGTGTGATAATTGATTTTCCGAGTGCATTATCATGAAGGTTTTCAGCAAACATACTGTGTCATAATGCGAGGGGAAAGGGGGTTCATAAGTCAACGACAAGCAACTTGGAAAATGGAAATAGCTTTAAGAGCCAGAGCGAGAGAGCGAGAGAGCGAGAGACAGAGACGGATAAAGAGAGACAGAGAGACAGAGAGAGAGAGAGAGAGCCAGAGAGATGGGGAGAGAACTGAAGGAGTTGATTCCCGCGGATGATTATTATGACAGAAAGAAGAGGACATGCAGGAGAGCCACTTTAAGCAGGCAGAGAAGTGCCTGCTTTCAATTAACCCAGCCCCATTCTCCACATGTCCCCAGCTCGCGCTCACAATCATTAAGCCCTGATAATCAGCGGTGCAATCAGCACGCGTTCCTCCGTCGACTGGAATATTTACCGCAAAGTACTGTGGGCTCATTTGGGCAATGGAGAATACATGATTGATTAAGCCAGAGTGTAAGAACGCATCCATTTATGGATTTTTAATAAGGAAATGACAAGAGCTATATGGAGATCGAGGGAAAGATGTGATATTCAAATCTACGCTAATATGATTCAATAGTGGCATTGTATGCGAAGCGCTGATGTGTGAGGGTGTGTTTAGTCGGAATAGATGTATCTTCAAAAACATGGGTCAGACCTTGAGGATGTGGATAAAGGTATTGAATATACATGTGAGTATTATTATGCAAAGTGAAGTCATTGAATGAATACGGTAGCGAGCAAAGAGTAACAAAGAGTCTTTGTCTCTATACTAATTAATTGTTGGCATAACATTGTGCGAGTATAATTGAAAATCAAACAAAACCGCCATGCTTATGGAAATCTTCCAAACACTATTAACCTTAAAAGAAGATTTAATCTCAGCCGTCGGAGCGGAGGGCCATAGTTTTTCCAACAGCCGGCTGTTTGATTCAGAATGTAGATAGATTTTAATGGGGTTCTCTGGTCGGAAGGGTCCTATAAATTAGACGGAGTGATAGGTAAGGGAGTGAACATGGCCGTGTGTCCATTTCACACACACCGCATCGAGCCAGATGGATGGTGTGTGGATGGAAAAACAGATCTATAGAAATGCAAAAAAAAAAAATAGAGACTGCGACAGAGGTGGGGAAGGAGTGAGAGAGCTAGCTGGCCAACAACAAGATGGAGGGGCAGGAGAGACACATAAAGAAAGAGGGAGAGATCAAGTGGACTGGGAAAATGACAAAAAAACTTTCTCTCCCATCTCTCTCTCTCTCTCTCTCTCTCTCTCTCTCTCTCTCTCTCTCTCTCTCTCTCTCTCTCTCTGGCTCCACTCTCTCTCCTCCGTCTCTCTCCTCACAACTGGAGCTCAAGCTTGACTGGGAAAATGACAAAAAAACTTTCTCTCCCATCTCTCTCTCTCTCTCTCTCTCTCTCTCTCTCTCTCTCCCTCTCTCTCACTCCCTCTCTCTGGAGACACAACTGAGGCCCTACGTGAGACTCCCACAACAGGAGAGCGGCAGTGGGGGGTGCATGGGGGCCAGCCAGAGAGGGGAACACGTACGAGGGAGGAGGTGGCGCGGGGGGTAGGGGTTGGGGACGAGGGGAAAACCGCACACGTACATACGCACGTATGTACACAAGTACGCACAAACGTACACACATCTGGATTTTGATGAGTTTTTTCTTTCCTCTCCCCCCCTCTTCCCTATAGTAAGGGATCTTCCTCTCCTCGGTAATTGCTCTCTCTCAGCCTTATTTGAATTCTGCAGTTCATATATCATCCGGTCCTCCGGGGACGCTGCGCTACGGCAGCAGGGTTCAGCCCAGGTTAGGAGCTGGCTCTTGGCTCCAGCGCTGCCTGCTCAGTCATTAGGAGAGGTGCCAGAGTTGGGGTTTAATACGGCCCTGGGTGGACGCGCCCGGGCTTGTTAGGGAAGTCTTTAGTCCGGACCCCGAGGAGCATGTCAAGCCTCGCTGTGTCAAAGGCCTCATCAGTCATTATATCTGTACCCGGTGTCACGGCGGGCGTCCAAGGGGCCCCGACAGAGACAGACACAAAGAGAGAGAGGGAGAGAGAGAGAGAGAGAGAGAGAGAGAGAGAGAGAGGGAGAGAGAGAGAGAGAGAGAGAGAGAGAGAGAGAGAGAGAGAGAGAGAGAGAGAGAGAGAGAGAGAGAGAGAGAGAGAGAGAGAGAGAGAGAGAGAGAGAGAGACAGACAGAGCTGGGGGAGAGGGACAGCAAGCGTGACAGGGAGAGTGGACGAGGGAGATGGAGGCAGAGAGAGGGAGAGAGTGATAAGGAGATAGAAATAGGGAGCGAGATAGGAAGAGAGAGCGAGAGCGAAGGGAGGGTGAGAGACTGATAGGGGAGAAGGAGTGAGAGTGAGAGAAAATAGAGAGAGAGAGAGAGAGAGAGAGAGAGAGAGAGAGAGAGAGAGAGAGAGAGAGAGAGAGAGAGAGAGAGAGAGAGAGAGAGAGAGAGAGAAACAGACAGAGCTGGGGGAGAGGGACAGCAAGCGTGACAGGGAGAGTGGACGAGGGAGATGGAGGCAGAGAGAGGGAGAGAGTGATAAGGAGATAGAAATAGGGAGCGAGATAGGAAGAGAGAGCGAGAGCGAAGGGAGGGTGAGAGACTGATAGGGGAGAAGGAGTGAGAGTGAGAGAAATAGAGAGAGAGAGAGAGAGAGAGAGAGAGAGAGAGAGAGAGAGAGAGAGAGAGAGAGAGAGAGAGAGAGAGAGAAGAGAGAGAGAGAGAGAGAGAGAGAGAGAGAGAGAGAGAGAGAGAGAGAGGCAGATGAGAGAGACAGAGAGAGAGAGCGCGGGAAAAAGATGGATGCAAGATAAAGATTGGTGCTGAAGGAATATGGCACTAAGAGATTCTCCTTTCACAGCTATGCCAGAGAGATGTGGAGCCGGCTTCAGACGCAGATCAATGAGCTTTATGGAACATTCCCAAAAAAGGTATAATCTGAACACTTCCCTGGAGTGCAAAAAAATGCCTCAAATAAGAAATAGCCAGAAGATAGAGAGAGAGAGAGAGAGAGAGAGAGAGAGAGAGAGAGAGAGAGAGAGAGAGAGAGAGAGAGAGAGAGAGAGAGAGAGAGAGAGAGAGAGAGAGAGAGAGAGAGAGAGAGAGAGAGAGAGAGAGAGAGAGAGAGAGAGAGATACAAAGAGTGAGAGAGCCAGTGAGTGAGGGAGATAAAGAGAGAAAGTGAGAGCGATAGAAAAAGAGAGCAAGAGAGAGAGAGACTGAAAGCAAAACTGGAAGAGAAACACAAGCGCACGCTGGTTGCCGGTGTACAGTGAAGAGTGTAGAGCCCCACTGGGGAGTGTGTGTGTGTGTGTGTGTGTGTGTGTGTGTGTGTGTGTGTGTGTGTGTGTGTGTGTGTGTGTGTGTGTGTGTGTGTGTGTGTGTGTGTGTGTGTGTGTGTGTGTGTGTGTGTGTGTGTGTGTGTGTGTGTGTGTGTGTGTGTGTGTGTGTGGAGGGGGGGGGGGGCGGGGGCATGGCTCCAAAGTAACCTTACATCTTGGTAAACAAATTTCTACACTTGCAAACATCTGCCTTGGAAGTTTGGCTCCATCTCTTTTGAATTTAATGTTTGAGCTTATTCAGTGGCCCTGAATACGCACACGGTCGAGCTTGTTAGCAGAATGCACTCAAAGGCAATAGCGCACTCTTTATTGGTGTTCTTTAGTAATGTCGGTCTGTGGCTGCGTGCTTGTGTTGGTTTGGTGTGCGTGCGTGTGCGTGCGTGCGTGCGTGCGTGCGTGTGCGCGTGCGTGCGTGCGTGCGTGCGTGCGGTGCGTGTGCGTGCGGTGCGTGCGTGCGTGCGTGCGTGCGTGCGTGCGTGCGTGCGTGCTTACGTGCGTGCGGCGCGTGTGTGTGTGAGCTTACTCACTCGCATGGCGGATACATGTATTTATGCGCCGTTGAGTGTTTCTGCAAAGCCTGCATAGTTTAGTTGAGTGTATACTTTGCAGGCCTGTCCGCGGTATAGTCCCGGGCCCGTGTGTGTATTTAAATTGCCTCGCCGCGCATGGAGTGCGAATCTGCCGGAGCTTTATCACCAAGTAATCAGTTCAACCCTTAAAATGAGTCCAGCCCTAGTTTGAGTGTCCGCTGCATGCATTAGTAATGGGAGTTGTGAGTTGTTGTGTCGAACATATTAAAAGCCCCTTCTGTAACAGTCAGCGTTTTCCAAACAAGCTTGAATTGTTGAATGGTGAATAATCAACACCATATACCACAGATTGTTCATTATTTCCCTTTGCTGGCATAATTAATTATTTTGCATGGACCTACAGAACCCGCACACAGACACACAAGCACACACACATGTACGCACACACACCACACACACACAAACACACACATAGACATACATACACAGACAAACAGACACACACACACACACACACACACACACACGCACGCGCACATACACACAAACACACACACACAAACACAGTGGTAGTGAACCAGTACTGATAGTGGTTTGTCGGTGTGGTCCCATTCTTGGCCAAAGTGTGATACACATACACATCCTACTCATTGAGGGGGGAACATCTCCTCGCATGCTAAGCTGCTGCCGTGGCGCAGCAGTCTGGCCTCTCTCGGCCTCTCTCTCCCCCCACATTTTAATTGGGTGGTGAGCCCACTCGGCGAGCAGGTGAGGGGCTTAGTGCTGCAAGGTAGAAGGTCTAAGTGGACTGTCACGTCCACCAGGCGAATATCCCAGCATGCACCACTCTACTCTCCACCCCCGAGTAAGTTAATGAGCTCAAAGTCAGGGTGCACACAGGGAACAGAATACATTTCAAATAAAGAGTTTAGAAATAATTGCAATTAATGACCGACACGTTCGCTCATCACTTATTACGCTAACGAACGAGGGTCTTTGCATTGTGATGAGTTAATCCCGTGCGCTCCGCGTCCAAAACACAATAATCTCTCTGCGCCTGCTAACACTGGGCTATTAGTGGGCCCGGTGGAGAGCTGTTGACCTGTTTACAGAGCCCTGCGGAGGCACAGCACAGAAAACCAGGGGGCAAATAGCTGCGCTCCCAGCAGAGGTGCCAGGTAAGGTAACGTAGGAGCACACTAACCTCACCCCGTCTTATCTGGTACGAGCACGAGCACCCAGGGCGGGGAAGCACTTCCTCCCAGCGCGATGGCTCTGCTATCCGGTATCTCTCCCCGAGACCCAAAACTCTCCCCATAGCTTTAGATTATTTTTCAGTTTTTCAGACCTCCACTTGTTCATGCACTGACCCCACCCCCCACCGCCCCCACCCCCACCACCCCTAATCAACTGAAGTGGTCACGATGAAGACCCTCAGTCTCAGTACAGTGCGATAAAGTCCCTAAGACTCAGTACCGTGTAGACATTAAACAGGCGATTGGGAATACTTTCCATGTCTGTTCGTGAGAAGTATTCTTTCCCGAGCAAGTGTCTAATTACTTATCTATATGCCCCCTGGTTTTCTGAAAGTGCTACAATCAATTACTCTGCCTTCCGAAAAAGCAAAATAATAAAGTATGGCTTGCGGCTGAATAGATTTAGAATCCAATTTTTCACCTTGCGCCGAGAAGAGCCTTTAGCTGAAGCAGAATGGAAACAGGATGGAGTCTCACCAAGGGTTTAATATGTCTCGGTAGATGACAGCGTCATCCTCACGACACACACACACCTCCTGCTGAGACCTGTGTGTGTTTGGGCACGCCTGCAAACACTAGCCCATCACACTCTCTCTATCATCTCTCAGTATACAACTTCTATATCATTAGATATATAACTGTATATCATGTGATAGAGTTGTATCTGGGTCTCTCGCTCTCTACCTTTGACTCTCTCCGTCCCCAGATGTATTTTAAATGTGACTATTTTCCTTAACAAATGACAGACAGCTGATTTCAAGCTCAGGGGATTATGCAAGCCGAGCCTTTTCTGTACCTCCCAGATAAAAACACACCAGATGTTAAAAAAGCGCAAAATCCGCTTCTTTGGAGTGTGTGTTTGTGTGTGTGTGTGACTGTGTCGTTTTTTCAAACAAAAAAAGGGGCAATGGCACATCCTCCAGCAATTTTTGTCTTAAGCAGATCAAAGAGAAATGATTGAATTTCCGTGTGACTATGTGTGCATGTGTGTGTGTGTGTGTGTGTGTGTGTGTGTGTGTGTGTGTGTGTGTGTGTGTGTGTGTGTGTGTGTGTGTGTGTGTGTGTGTGTGTGTGTGTGTGTGTGTGTGTGTGTGCGCGTGTGTGTGTGTGTGTGTGCCTGTAGCTCTGGCAGGAGAGCAGGCAGACCCTTTGCCCACCCCCACCCCCCCCCCCATCTATTCACACCTATTACACTGCAGGCCTCCAGGCATTAGCATTAGCTTTATTGTAGCTTTATAATAAGATGTGCATTGATTAGTAATGCCCGGGCGATAATAAGCAGTAAATGAAACAGAGAGTTGTAGTTCCCCGGCCGACTCCTGGGCGTGTTTAATTAGTAGTCCAAATAGGAAATCAAACTGAAGGCAGAATCGATGAATGGTAAGATATGGGGGCATTGGGCAGAGGGGGAGGCCACCCCCCCACCCCGCCCTGGGGTGCTGGAGAACAGAGTCAAAGATAAGCATCCACCTCACTCCATGACCAAGGGCTGAGTGAAATGTCAGGCGGAGAAGGGGAAGAAAAGCCTCCCTCTAATCTACCCGTGTGTCGGTGGTCCAACAGCCCCGACGCACCCGGGGCCGCGACACCAGCGCCTTCTCTCAGCTACAAGGCACCTCTTCATTCGTCTTCATCCCCCTCCTGGCGTGATAAAGGATGTCAGGGAGGAGGGGGGGGGGGGGATCAGGGCAGTTGGTTACCTGAGATAATGGAGGCCAGGCGCAGGGTGTCCGGCGTGCGGACGGGGGCCACGGGCTCGTAGGGGGACGTCTCGTAGAACTCGCCACCTGACAGGACAGAGAGCAGGGAGAGATGTGAGACCATTGGGATGGAGGGGGGGGGTCAGCGTGGATATCAGCAGCACATGTTAACATGGAGGGAGGTTCGGCTCTAATGTTAACATGGACAATGGTTCCCATGTTAACATGGAGGGTGGTTCAGCTCTAATGTTAACATGGAGGGTGGTTCAGCGCTAATGTTAACATGGAGGGTGGCTCATCTCTAATGAAAAAAGAGATGAGAAAGGGTGGTTGCCGCACAACTACAGTCCCACCTTGACTCAAAACAATCTCCACGAACCGTTCCAATCTGGCTTCCGTCCAAAACACAGCACTGAAACAGCCCTGGTCAAAATCACCAACGACCTCCTCCGTGCAGCCGACTCTGGATTACTAACCATTCTCATCCTCCTCGATCTCAGCGCAGCATTCAACACCATCTCCCACCCTCTGCTCCTGGACCGCCTGGCTGGCATTGGGATCACTGGTGCTGCACTCTCCTGGTTAACATCCTACCTCACCGGTCGTCAACAATTTGTCCAACTAAGCAACCACAAGTCTGGGTGTCAGGTGTCTCACTGGGTGTCCCCCAGGGGTCAGTCTTGGGTCCACTCCTGTTCACCATTTACCTCCTCCCGCTGGGCACACTGCTCCGTCACCATGGGGTCCATTTTCATTGTTACGCTGACGACACACAGGTCTACATCTCCACCAAACCCACCGCTGCCATCCCCCCCACCTCCCTCATCACGTGCCTGGAAGACATCCAGAGCTGGATGAGCAGGAACTTCCTGAAACTCAATGGAACCAAGACCGAGGCTCCTGCTTCATCGGCTCCAAATCCACCTCACCACAAATCACAACACACCCCAGCTCCACTCATAATCATCGATGGATTCCAGTACCCTTCTCCTCCAAAATCAAGAGCCTTGGCGTCATCCTGGACAACACCCTCTCATTCTCACCCCCATATATTCACAACATCACCCTGACTGCATTCTTCCACCTCCGCAACATCGCCAGACTCCGCCCATCACTGACCCAATCCAGCACTGAAATCCTGGTTCACTCATTTGTCACATCACGCATAGACTACTGCAACGCCCTCCTCACCGGACTCCCCACCAAACTCATCAACAGACTGCAGATCATTCAGAACTCAGCCGCCCGGATCATCACCCGCACCAAATCATCTGACCACATCACCCCTGTCCTCATCCAACTTCACTGGCTCCCAGTACACTACCGCATCCAATACAAAACCCTTCACCTACAAAGCTCTCCACAGCCTAGCCCCCAGTTACCTCTGCGACCTCCTCCAAGAATACACTCCCTCCCGCTCCCTCCGCTCAACCTCTGCTGGGCTACTATGTACCCCCACATCACGACTCATTACAATGGGTGCCCGGTCATTCAGCTGTTCAGCACCCAGGCTCTGGAACTCCCTCCCCCCTCACATAAAACAGTCAGACACCATTACAACCTTCAAGTCACAACTCAAAACTCACCTGTTCAAACACAGCGTCTAACTTATCACTGTCTTGATTGTTTGTTTGTTTTGTTTTTGTTGTTTTTCAACAATGTCCTGTTTTTAACGATTATGATGATTTTATGCTCTGTAAGGTGACCTTGGGTGTCATGAAAGGCGCCTCTAAATCAAATGTATTATTATTATTATTATTAATGGTAACATGGAGGGTGGTTCAGCTCTAATGTTAACATGGAGGGTGGTTCAGCTCTAATGTTAACATGGAGGGTGGCTCAGCTCTAATGTTAACATGGTTGAGCACATGAAAGCGTCATGAAAGGCGCCTCTAAATTAAATGTATTATTATTATTATTATTAATGTTAACATGGAGGGTGGTTCAGCTCTAATGTTAACATGGAGGGTGGTTCAGGTCTAATGTTAACATGGAGGGTGGTTCAGCTCTAATGTTAACATGGAGGGTGGTTCAGGTCTAATGTTAACATGGAGGGTGGTTCAGGTCTAATGTTAACATGGAGGGTGGTTCAGCGCTAATAATAACATGGAGGGTGGTTCAGCTCTAATGTTAACATGTGGTTCAGCTCGGCTACAGAGGCCCATGTCAACAATGAGTGTTTCACCTTTCAGCTGTCCTGTTACTCATGGTACCAAACAGGCGGGTGTGTGTGTGCGTGTGTGTCTATGTGTGTGTGTGTGTGTGT
>OLKM01000125.1:505930-510930 GCA_900291075.1 Melanogrammus aeglefinus | reverse complement strand
AGAGAGAGAGAGAGAGAGAGAGAGAGAGAGAGAGAGACAAACAGAATAGGAAGGGGGAGGTGGACGATGATAGAGAGTGAGCGAGTGAGAGACAGAGAGAGAGGGTTGATGACAGCCGCTCGGATTGGTGGTTGACTGCTACGATACGATGCACATTCCATCACACCGCGGTGAACCTTCCTGGCAGGAGAGAGTGCTAATGCTCACATCATGACAGCATTCATTGAGCAGAATGGCCTGTCAATCAACTACCCCACCCCCCTGTCAGCTGGAAAGCAAGGGATGAGAGCTCACTCTGCAGCGACAAGAGACCATCGTCTATGTGGACTATCAACTCCAGCCCCCTGGCCTTCACTTTAAACACACGCTACACACACACACACACACACACACACACACACACACACACACACACACACACACACACACACACACACACACACACACACACACACACACACACACACACACACACACACACACACACACACACAAACACACAGCTTGTGCTACACGGTCCCTGGCGCTGATAGGGAATCACTCGATCGATTTACACGCAGAGTGTTTAGTGTTCTCCACTCATATTTCAACCCATCCTTTCTTTTGGTGACCTTTTTTTTTAGGGTGAGTGGGATTAGATGGGATGTACTGTTGTTTATGTTGGGGGGGCATGTTGGGGGGGGGGGGGGGGGAGAAGCCGTGATGGACCAAATCTGGTGCCTACCTTTTAATGATGAAGCAGACACCTCGCGAGCCTGGACTGGACCTCCAAAGGAGAGGACAGGGGAGAGAGAGAGAGAGAGAGAGAGAGAGAGAGAGAGAGAGAGAGAGAGAGAGAGAGAGAGAGAGAGAGAGAGAGAGAGAGAGAGAGAGAGAGAGAGAGAGAGAGACAGAGGGAGAGAAAAAGACAAGAGAAAAAGAGCGAGACTGTAAGCAAGAGAGTGAGAGAGAGAAAGATAGGGAGCGAGCGAGAGAGAGAGAGGGAGCGAGCGACAGACTATTCAGCATGCAGCACCAGGACTCCCCGTCATATTCGAGGCAGGCAGGAGAAGAAGGAAAAAAAGGTTTCTGTTCATGACAGTGGATGGCCGACGTAATGGCTGGTGACTGCCATCATTGCTCATAGTAATGACGGTTTCACCAAGGAATAGTGTGTACCTTGTAACCCCATGACCCCTCCCCCGTCTCCTCCTCTTCACCTCCACCTGCCAACACCAGCACCGGTCCCACGCTGTCTCCCCCCCCTCCCTTCTTCACTCTCTCTCTCCTTATTGGCTGCCATCCTTCTATTGCATCTCTTCCCCTTTCTTCCTCTGCTTTGCGTGTGCATTTCCCGCTCCCTCTCGCCTCCTCTCTCTCCCTCTCTTTCCTCCTCTCTCTCCCTCCCTCTTTCTCTCGCCCTCTCTCCCTCCCTCTCTCTCTCTCTCTCTCTCTCTCTCTAGCCCTCTCTCCCTCCCTCTCTCTCCTCCTCTCTCTCCCTCCCTCTCTCTCTTTCCTCCTCTCTCTCCCTCCCTGTCTCCCTCTCTCTAGCCCTCTCAATCTCTCTCTCTCCCTCCCTCTCTCCCTCTTCCTCCCTCTCTCCCTCTTCCTCCCTCTCTCCCTCCCTCTCTCTCTCTAGCCCTCTCTCCCTCTTCCTCCCTGTCTCTCTCCTCCCCTCCCTCTCTCTCTCTCTCTCCCTCCCTCTCTCCCTCTCTCTAGCCCTCTCCCTCCCTCCCTCTCTCTCTCCCTCTCTCCCTCCCCCTCTCTCTCTCCCTCCCTCTCTCCCTCTTCCTCCCTCCTCCCTCCCTCTGCTCCTGCCCTGCTCCCTGTGTGTTTCCCGGTGCACTGTGTGGAGGGTTCAGTGGCTGACATGGTTCTTTTCCTGTGTCTTCCTGCAGTATTAGCGTGCAGCTGGAGGCTTCGGCGTGGGATATTCAGATCCTGACCTTTTACAATGCTGACATTCATGAAAATGGCGGAAATAAATCACCTCGCATTCCATCCCTCCTCTTGTCATTGTGTAAAAAATATATGGCTCTTCCGGGGTGCTAAACTGAATAAGACACGTGGGCGTCTATGTGTGTGTGTGTTTGTGCGCGCGCGCGCGCGCGCACAAACGTGCGTGCGTGCGTGCGTGCGTGCGTGTGTGCGTGTGTGTGTGTGTGCGTGGGAGAAAAGACACTGCTTAACGCTCTTCACTTCCTTCTTCGCGGTGGTCACCAGCACTAATTAAACTGCGATGAAAGGTCTACACAAAAGCGTGAGTGGATCCGTACTGCTTGGCGATGCAGGCTGTGTCTTCACGTCTGCAGCTAAGCTATGAAATAATGTATGTGGAAGGTGTAGAACTTATCGTTTAAATTACCAATTCTGCGGTTAGCCAGCCGAACCCAATCGCCCCCCCCCCCCCCCACACACACACACACACACACACACACACACACACACACACACACACACACACACACACACACACACACACACACACACACACACACACACACACACACACACACACACACACACACACACACACACACACACACATTCAATATCACCTCCTTGGCCCAGGGCATAATCTAAGGAGAAACACAGGCACACATATAATACTCTAGGTTACAGAAGGCTCATTTCTTTGCCTCCATAATTACATCTTTTCTAAATTCCAACGGCTAACTCTTGTCGCCTAGCCCAGAGACATGCCCATTGAAAGCAAAAACCAAGCGTTATCTATCAAGGACGACAGCATGGACGCGATTTAGCTGCCATTCCAGCAGGACACTGCATTAAAATACTGCCCATTAGCAGCTTATTACCGACATCTCAGAGTCTGAAGGTTTCATTCAGATTATATCTCCACTCAGGGAAAAGAGAGAAGTGCTTCAGAGCTGCCATAAAACGCCTGCAGCCAGCAATCATGGGGCTGGGATCGCTGAACGGGGTATGTTAGCGCACGAGTGAGTACATGTCCTCCGACAGATATGTGGGTAGTATGTGAAAGAACACGGACGCCCTCAACAGCAGCAGCACCCGTGTGAGCGCGAGGCAGGTATTGAGGTTTGTCCCCCCTCGGATCAAAGCTCCAGTGAAAAATCTAACGGCACGGTCGTTCCTCGGAGCGATTGTGTGCGAGGAACAGATCAATTCACCCAGGAAAGGATCAATCAAGACAGTGAATTGCCACATCCCACCCCCCCCCCCCCCACCCCCTCAAAATAAATAAGATAGAAGAGACGTCCGGGCCTTCCCAGGGCCCCCAGTGCTTTCCAGCCGCTTTGCACATATCCGCTCCAACCATTTATCTGTTTTTTTTGTAGATCCGCGAGACTCGCGAGATGGCAGGTAAAAACCCTCTGAGTACGCTGCCTATTCAGAAGAAGATAAGGGGCTGTTTCATATTACATTACACAGACAATAATTCTGAAGACATGTTATCAGGAAGCGAGATATGATCCTCTTCCCCCTTGCCCTTACCCCCCTTCCAACCCACCATCCCCCCCACCACCACCTCCAGCACCAGCGCCACCTCCCCCCCGCTCCTTCTGGGGAATAGATCCGGAGAGTAGCGTTCCAGGGCTGACAGGATGAGTTATGCACTTGTACACTGTATGCTGACAGTCAAACAAACCCCTCCCCCCCCCCCCTTCTTTGGCTCCAGGGAATATCAGGCGTTTATTGACGAGAGCTGCTGCCTCTGGTAGGCCCGCCACTGTCAACCAATAGCTGCGTCGTGACCAAGCAGACCTCTAAGCCAGCAAGGACCCGGGCCAGTCGGCTCTGTGCGTTCCGCACTACGACGTCAGCCCAGGCTTTTTCTAGTACTTTTCGCTGCTATTGCGAGGACTGCGGCTTGGCTGCTACTGCAGAGGTAACTGGTCTTCCCTTCTGTGGTCTGGGGAGACCTCCCCCTCCAGCCTGCACACGGCGATCGGAGGGGTCAGAGCCTGCATGGATCTGTGGCTGAGACCTATGGCTGAGATCTATGGCGCGGTCTCGACCTGCCAATGGCACTTGGCTATTGATTTGTAGTTTAGAATTGGCCCATTTGGGCTCATCGTTGCTCATGTTCATGAGCACATCCGATTGTAACGTATTTTATCCAAAAATAAAATCGTTGAAATTGACGGAGGCACAACAAGAGTGTAACATAATGGCGGCCATTGAACAATATAAATCAGCAGTTATTACATTTCACTTTATCATGTCTAATTTAGTACAATAATCCACCTCCATTTATCCTGCGTAAAGGGTTTGGCCACGCCATCCACGCACAATGAACAACTCGCCGAAGACAGCTCCTTAAAATCAAACCCATTTTTACTTACCTCGCGTTAAGCACTAGGTCCGGGCTAATGACTCTTGTCACACTGAAGCAAGGCACATTAAGCATTTCCTGAGCAGAACGCCCTCCTTCAGTATGCAAAACCCGAACCCTCTGCGCTTGATATTTTCGTTCTTTCGATCAGATCAAGAGCAAACATTTATCACTTTAATAGCACTAAAGTGTGTGTGTGTTTGCCATTGCCTTGCGGTAAACACTGCCGGCTAATGGATAGACGAGTGCATCCTGCGAAGCGTCGGACACTAGTCAACAATGACCTTCCAAAGGGGTTACCGCCAACGGTAAGTTGGACCGGATTTTTCCTGTAAATCAAAACAACCGACCTGTGATTCTTAAGGGGAGGGTGGGTGGGTGGGGGGGGGGGGGAGAATGGAAACAGTGAGTGCATCAGCCAGTTCAATACGGATGAAATAAAGATTTCCTGTGGTGAGAGAGGGATAGATGCTAAAACAGCATGAGTCAGACACCGATGACACTGCCTCTCCCCGTGTCTATCAATGACTCCTGTCTCTTCCGTTAAGTCTTCCCTGTTTGTTTGAACAGCTCCTATACGAGCCGATTTAGCAACAGGTTCTCAGTATCTTCCCTACCCTCACCTCTATCCCTCTCTTCCGTCATAAGTGGGCTTGAACTGGCTCTTTTACCTTTCACTTCCAGAGCCATACTGTAGACCCTTTTT
>OLKM01000125.1:480930-503430 GCA_900291075.1 Melanogrammus aeglefinus | reverse complement strand
CCAAGCACACCACAGACACCACACACACCAAGCACACCACACACACACACACACACACACACACACACACACACACACACACACACAAACACATTCAGGTAGAAACAAATAACTGCTCAGTGCCTGCATACTAATGCAGACGACCACCTGCGGTGCAGATTTTTCAACCTTTCCATTATGCTTCAAACGCTGCATAAACTGCACATTAGCGGACCTCGCCTAAAGAATCACCGGCGTATTCATACCACTTACTAAATGTCAGGGAACCTGGGCAAAAGCAAACAAAAACAAAAACACCCCATTCGCACTTAAACTCTCCCCACTTAAACCTCCAAAAGGCGCCAATCAAGAAGACCAGCCACGCGCTACAAATTCCAAACACGTCCTCCAATGCATCATGCCACCTTACTAACACCCCATGTGTCCTTCTGGACTCTGATGTCAAAGCCGCCACAGAGCTGAGCCCTTCAATGAGTCCCATGCCAGGCCCCTACCTTCAGTGAGTCCCAGGTGAGCCCCCTACCTTCAGTGAGCCAGCCCCCTACATTCAGTGAGCCCCATGCCAGCCCCCTACCCTCAGTGAGTCCCATGTGAGTCCCACGCCAGGCCCCTACCTTCACTGAGACCCAGGTGAGTCCCCTACCTTCAGTTCAGTGAGTCAGTACCCTACCTTCAGTGAGCCAGCCCCCTATCTTCATGAGTCCCAGGCCAGCCCCGCTACCTTCATGAGTCCCATGCCCTCTCCTACCTTCAGTGAGTCCCATGTGGATGCTCCAGTAGCTCTGCAGACACTGCAGCTCCTTCTTCATGCCCCTCTTGCAGCGGCACTCGTACAGCGGGCTGAGCAGCAGCACCTCCAGCGCCGCGCGGCACTCCCGGTTGGTGTCCAGCATGGAGTCCTTCTCCTTGCCCACCAGGCACTGCCGCATCACCCGGTAGCGGGAGCTGCAGTGGGGGTTCTGGTTGCACATTTCGGCGGCCTCCACGCAGTCCACCCACGAGGCCTGGCCGGCCTGCGGCTGAGGGGGGGGCCCAGGGCTGAGCAGCACCCCTGCGTCGTCCCCGCCCGGACCGGATAGAGCCAGGCCGGGTGCACCGGAGGAGGAACCCCCCCAGGAGGGCACTGCCCGATCTGGGGGGGGGGGCGGGGGGGGTTCAGGGCGACGAAGAGAGAGATTAAGA
This sequence comes from Melanogrammus aeglefinus, assembly GCA_900291075.1. NCBI lineage: Eukaryota > Metazoa > Chordata > Actinopteri > Gadiformes > Gadidae > Melanogrammus > Melanogrammus aeglefinus. Next base: position 502,248 of record OLKM01000125.1, on the reverse strand, counting down.
GAGAGAGAGAGAGAGAGAGAGAGAGAGAGAGAGAGAGAGAGAGAGAGAGAGAGAGAGAGAGAGAGAGAGAGAGAGAGAGAGAGAGAGAGAGAGAGAGAGAGAAAAAAGATCAGACGCAGTGAAAGGAAATCTTAAGGCATTCTGTGATATAAATCTATAGGGGAACTTTTTGCATCTTCGCCTTTGAGAACTGTGTGTGTGTGTGTGTGTGTGTGTGTGTGTGTGTGTGTGTGTGTGTGTGTGTGTGTGTGTGTGTGTGTGTGTGTGTGTGTGTGTGTGTGTGTGTGTGTGTGTGTGTGTGTGTGTGTGTGTGTGTGTGTGTGTGTGTGTGTGTGTGTACCATTTTGTTGGTAAGGGGCAGAACTGGCTGGGGTTTTGCTTAGACTGCAGTATGACTACCCAGCAATTAACTGACAGCACTCCAACTCAATAAAACGAATACACAACATAAACCTACCTGCCAAAGCTTGGGACTTCCAGGTTTAAAACACAGGGTTTTGAACATATTCTTGGGTCGTTTGAGTTAACAATCAGGATTCTTCTTATCAAGATAAAACCAGTTGCCTCTGTGCATGGTGGTACACGAAACAAAAGCAGAACTGACTTAGTCAGCCAAATCCAACCTTCTCTACCGGTTCACCAACATTCTGTCGTGGAAGCTAAGCCTGATAATTATTATATTACTCGAGGCCTGTCAACCAGGCCAACGAAAAAGAGACAAACGCTTGCAATGCACGATCGACGGTTCGCACAAAAAACATGGGTTTGGGTCAATGTTCAGGAGATAAATCAACAGGTGACGACATAGGTGATACAACGTATGCAGACACCACGATTGAAAAAATCATCTGGTTGAATAGCTGGTCTACCTCGACAACTAACAATGAAGTGGCAAGAGAGACATCTTGTGGCCGCCTTGAACTTTCAGTCTTCATGCAATAGCTGCAGACAGTCACGGAGGAGGAAAAATAAGTCAGGGCACATATTCATATTCAGAAGGAAACGCATTGCATTATACTTGAACTGCAAAATATATCCACAAACACACCATGCAGTGATGGCTGGTATAATTAGACGATTATAATGTTGTTGTCACTGAGCATAGAAGGTGGGTGTGTGTGTGTGTGTGGGGGGGGGGGGGGGATTATCACAGCATTTAAACACTCTATAAGACAGTCTGCAATTTAAAATACCCCTATTAGAAGACGACGGGACGCCAAAATTATCCAGTTATTGTTGTTGGATATTTGTGTATTTGCGGGCTGCTGTATCCATCTGACCATAATTAAAATAAAACAACTGCTACATGCTTCCACTGATAAGTTGAAATGTAAATTGGTTGGGAAATCAATAAGACACTCTATGTTTATCAAGATTTTCAGATGCCTGAATATCTTTAAGCACATTGACATCATGCCGACTCCCCTTAAACGCACACATGGAGAGAAAATGCGTCAAAAAGTGGACGGACAGGCAGAGTATAGCAGTGATGATCCATTATCAAACGTTTTACACTCTCACCTAACAACAGAAGAAGGACATGAATGTAATTCCAGATGGTGATGGACTTCATTGTGTCTTCAGGGACAGGAAAGATGACTTGCAATCCAGAATTTGAGGAGTATTTGTCCGCCTAATAAAGGTGAACGTTGACCCAGGATTAACTAAGATGATGTCCTAATACAACTCCTCCAATACCAGGACGCACCTTCTGAAAATCCACGCTTTTTAAAAATAATCCGTCAATGTTCGGAACCCTTCAAATCCTTCCGATTTTTCTTTGAAAAAAAAGATAAACTGTAGCACCGATCAATCCATGAAATAAGTTTTCCCTCGGTCCCGTTTGAGCTGCGTTGCTATCGGATCACAATGCTCTGTCCGCATCACCGGAGCCCGGTGCCCCTTGACTCTGGATAAATAGTCTGGATAAATCAGTCCCGTTGCAGCAGCAGAAACCGACGCAAATCGAAAGTTGCATCAAGAGCTTTGAAGAGGAACATGAAGTCAATTAAAAGTGCCGGCGAGCTCCAATGCAGGGAAGGCGGTCTGGATCCAAAGCTCCACCAAATGCCGCGCGACTGAGAATGACACTTGGAGAGTCTGAGCGTTTCTTTTTCCACCGCACGCACTGCATGTGCAGCTGACAGTCCTGCTTTATAAGCGGGCTCCGGTGCTCCAGCAGAGGGCGGTGACGATGTCCTGCTTCAACCGGAGAGGAAAAAAAAATAAATAAAAAAATAAAGAGAACTAAATTATTCCCAGACACAATGATGAAATGGAATCTGGAAAAGGGTAGACCAGGATTGACTGAGCAGAAGCATATTATTAGATATATTTTTTGCAGTTGTTATTCCGATTTGATCCATAGTTTGTCTAGGTGAGTAGTGGAGGGTCGTTCACACGCACACACGCACACACACACACACACACACACACACACACACACACACACACACACACACACACACACACACACACACATGCACACAAACACACACACACACACACACCCAACTAGCACAAACTATAAGGGGAGCGGTGGTAGAAGGGAATGCAATGGAAAGTGTTAACTTCACATTGATTTCTCGATTCATACATCGTATTCTCTACTAAGCCCAAGGCTTTCTGTGACAAGACAATCCTTGGATATTCACTAAGAACTGTTCCTCAGGAAAAGGGTCCACAGACTGCTCTAAAGCAGAGCGTATTACAGAGCCATCATTCATTCCAGCAATATCCTCGCACTCCACATCACATGTGTGCTTCCTGAGATAGAAAGATTAAACAAATGACACAGAGGCCCCTATTATTGGTGTCTGATGGGACCAACTGGTGGTAACCCGCAGAAGCTGGCACTTGTGGAAATGGCCTCGCATTAACCAAAACGACTTTGCTGGGCGTCATCGCCTGAATAGTGTCTGGAATGTTATGAATGTTATGAATGATGTGTGATTATGAATCACAGATCTTGAAACACAAAGCCTTTATTTAGAGCTCCCGACAGTGACAAAGTACAAGGCCACTGGTTTATACTGCTGTTTGTCCATCAGGCCCAATTCACCGAGGCAGAAAGAGTTGGGCTGTCTCTGAGCTCCAGGTTCATGGCATCGGTCTGCACTCCTCCGCCCACACTCTGCGCACAGACCCCCAGTGTCGTACAGGAACAGGCAGGGGCGGACAGGCTCGTCCTGTGTGTAGGCCTTCACTGCATGCGACCTGCCACCGATTCACTAGACGCTCAGTGTATGTGTGTGCGCTGTGCCGTCGTCACGCGACCCACAGGGAAAAGCGGCGTTGATGATTATTACGTGAGAGACGCATTGTGTCAAAAAAACATAAGTCTCTCATTGTGGATTCTCAATGAGGGCCACCCGGGATCTTGCGTTCGTTTAGGGCACCGCAGGTGGATGCATCTCTATATGCATAGTTTTTTATGTGTCAGGCTATCAGGTCCAAGGTGGGATTTAATTCTTGTTGACATTGCATGATGCACCCTTCTCCGTGGGTATTTAATTTCCCCGGCTCCAGCTTGATAAAAGCAACTCCACTTTTTTCGCCTTGTACAATTAGACAGAGAGAGGGAGCCCGTGGAGACTCAGCCGCTCACAATGCATGGATAGACACGTGCACTCTCACGCGCGCACGCACACACAAACACACACAACACACACACACACACACATACACCCCCCCCCCCCCCCACCCACACACACACACACTTTATTACAAATGCAAACAGTCCTGCGGGCCAAAACGCACACATATGCACACACACAGACACACATATGCAAAGTTTGTGTGAAAATGCACACACATGCCAACACACACACACACACACACACACACACACACACACACACACACACACACACACACACACACACACACACACACACACACACACACACACACACACACACACACACACACACACACACAACTTTCGTGTGCAAACCCACGCACACGCTCACAGACGCAAGGACTATTTTAACTGCATACCAAGTAGCAATTTTGGCTGGAGATTTTTCGACATGCCATGACAGATCTGGATCAAGAAGGAAGTTGTTCTCACATTTAAGGAACATCTCTCTGTCTCTGTCAGTCAACCCCCCCCCCCCCCCCCCCCCCCACACACACACACACATATTTCCAATGTGGCCTCGAAGGGTTCAAATCATTAATGGAGTGTTAAATAATGACAGTGATTACCGTCAAAAGTGAGAACTTTGCCGTGATTAAACGGCTCACTTGAGAGAGACAGAAAAGACAGAGGGAAAGGCAGTCAAAAAAGGGGTCAACCATAATTAAAGCAAATCCCACGATTGACAGTCAACAAAGTAACACCCACCTTGATTTGGAGTCACTGCTGCCTGCTGATATGAACACAGCAAGCTCACGGTGCATTGTACTTGTTGCATGTGTTTATCTGTTTAAGGGCACCTGGCCTTTACCGGAGGATACAAAGACAATGGGAGAAAGGGAGCCAATCCTTCACAATATCAATGATGATAATATAAATAATCTTGAATTATCATAAATCCATCTAAATGTTGTGCTTTTATAGATTTACACAGACACTAGGTTAAGTGATGACGCGATTCATACAGCACACACTAATCAGCTCTAAACTAAATACACCCCAAGCAAGGGGTCACAATAGGTCAGCAACACACTCACATATTGTAGCCTTTGGTAGAGAACGGCAATTAATTAAAAATATCATAAAATGACCTGACACACACTCACACCCACCCCCACATACACACAGACTAGATAAGAAAATGATGTGCTAATTAATGTACATCTTGGGAGAGACGTATTAGCGAGCAGTCCACGACCTGAGACAAGAAGCGTGATGAAGTTGTTTCACAATTAATCACCACAGGAAGCCAAATGTAAAACTAAACCCCTTTGACGTTTATAAAATGAGACATATTTAGGAGCAAGTCCCTATTTGTTACAGGCAGTAGCATATAATAATATTTGAAAATATTAAATCTCCATGGATATGAGGTCAGAATATGCATGCACTCTGTTGGGCTGGATCTGAGAGTGTAATTACAATATAATGAGCAATACAGATGAAGAGCAATGCTGAGCCCCAACTTCATGATACGATAACATGCTGTTTACATACTGTAAAAGAACAGTGTTAAAGGTATTTGACACTAGTTTACCTATAGGCCTGTTCTTATTTTAATATTTCTTGTTTAATTGTTATAACCAACGGGAAAATGTATTGAAGATCTAGAATGACCACAAGCATACATCAGGACCTTCCAATAGAGCACTAGATAGAATCCAATTGTGTCCTTCAATCTCAATTTCAATTCCTGTTATAAACTTGTTCTTATTTCTGTGGTGTCCAATATCGTCTGCAGCAGCCACATTTGATTCTTCCTTTGGAATAATCTACAACCCGGTTCATTTCCACAACAACAACCACCAACGGGGGGTTGTTAATAGCGGAGAATGTCCTTGTTGCTTTGACTCTTCGGAGACTGGCCCACCTCCATCCATTTGTTTCCTAGACATTGACCATTTTCTATCACATTACCTTATGAGAATTCAATTTCCTGTGATGCCTCTTTGCGTGTCGTAAGTGCTGTGTGTAGCTCATCGGGGCTATTGTCTTTCCATTCTGTAGATGCTGTAAAACACTTAGTTCTAAATGATTTAAAAAAGCATACATACAAACAAAATGCCATTTCAGTACTTATGATCGGCTTTATTTGTAGTGCTTTTATTTTTTTGTACCGCCATACACATATATGCCGTATGCGCGTCACGTCAACCAAAGTCATGTTGTCTATGAAGTCAAATCGGGTGACGTATTGAAGGTCGCGACAGGATTTCTCTCTATATCTTTTTGAACGGATGAACGTCTGCATGAGGAGGCTGTGGCTCCACGCAGGGACTCTCAGCACACAAACACGCTCTGCTCAGCACACAAACACAATCCACTCCCAGCCCAGAAGAAACATAACCACTGTCTGCCAGAAACAAAACCGCTGTCTAGTCCCACCGAGTCTAACGGGATCAGCCCTGCTAAAGAGCTTTACTAAAATAGATCACCAGGTCTCCGGCCTGGTGGTGGCAGCCGCCATGATCTCGCTGAAGTATTTTTTTTTTCCTATCATTGAAGTCATCCGTTCACACCTCTTCAGTTGCGGTGCGTCGTCGTCGTCACGGTAACACCCGTCTGGTTCATGTCGTTAAACACGCCGTGCGTCCCGTACGGAATGTTGACGGGCACCTCGGCCCGTCCTAGCTCCGTGAAGGTCTTGGCGTCCAGGACAAGCAGGAACGTGCTCTTGTCCTCCAAGGAGAAAACACAAGGAATGAGAGATGACATCACACCCGAGGTGTAGCCCTCCGTCTTAAGGTAATTAGACGCCGTCTCCGGGGATACAATGTCACACTGTATTGTGGATCATTATAAGTGGAGGTCCCCCCCCCCCCCATATCGTCCATTATTTCCATCTTTGACACCTTGTTCCTTTACGACACAAATTTTTGTATAGTAATCAGCTGTAAACACAAAATCCTTTCGAAGCAAGAGTGCACTGTTGTTGTTTTATATGGTGACCTCTGACCCCACTGACCTCTTTGGGGTTGATGATGACAGACATGACCACACCATCATCCTCCTCGGTGGCGTTGGGGGCGGGGACGAACACGGGCTCGGAGGGAAACAGGCCGTGGTGACGCCACGCCTACACACACAGAGAGACAGAGAGAGAGACAGAGAGACAGAGAGACAGAGACAGACAGAGAGAGAGAGAGAGACTCTTGATTCAGCCCCAAGGGAAAAGAAAGCCATTAATGAAGCTCACAAAAAATCCACATTAGAGACATTAATTATTAGAATAAAAAAAGTCGCAGCATAATAATCACCCATAATTAAAATAAAAACAAAAAATAAACACAATATGTACATTGGAATACAAGTCAACAACGTAAGTCAAACGTAAAACGTAAACCGAAAGCTGTGTCGATCCGTTTACAGAGAAAAGATTCGTCAGCACAGAAAAAATAACTGAAGCCCATAAACGGTGAAACTGTTGATGCAATAACGAGCGCAACAGGAGGGCGACGGCGCCGGCGCGAGCAACGCGCTGACCTTCAGCTCCTTGGTACGGACGTCCATCTTGAGCAGTGAGTCGCTGAAGACGTGGCCGAAGCCGCAGGCATAGACGTAGCGGTACGGCCGCCCGTTGTTCTCTGCGTAATTGATCTGCGGGAACTCCAGCCCCCCGTACTGCAGGAGCTCATCGTTAAAGAGCTCCTCGTAGGTTAGGTAAACCTGAGCAAGGGGAGGGACAAAGGGAACATTTGACACCAATTAGGGCAGCTTTGTTCCCCAGTGGATAATAGTATGGTAATTATGCAGAGTTGGGCGATTATGCCAAGCAGTTATGCTAATAGAAGGTAAACCTACCCTATTGGGATAGCACTGGGCTCGCTAGGATGTTATGCATGTTGCCCAATACGATCTCATCAATGGAATAATGGGAATGTGTACAAGTCTGCATCCATCACATAATAGTTTTCCCTTGAAATCAGCACTTTGTTAGCCGGGTAGCCATGACAACTAGCATATCACCTTTCTTTTATCAACAACGTTGCGTCATTCGGTCAGGGAGTGTGTGTGTGTGTGTGTGTGTGTGTGTGTGTGTGTGTGTGTGTGTGTGTGTGTGTGTGTGTGTGTGTGTGTGTGTGTGTGTGTGTGTGTGTGTGTGTGTGTGTGTGTGTGTACAAGCACGATGACAGCAAGGTTAGACATTATTCATTAAAAAGCCATTGTTCAGGCAAGGCGGCTTCTCCATGCAATCCTACCACCATCTTGCAACAAAAAAAAAGCTTCCCAATGTATTTCTTCTGACATTCATAAGATGTCAGTGAGAGGTGTGTTCAGTAAGGTCCCTACTGTAAGTTCCCCCACTGACAGAGAGCAGCAGCAGTGTCACACACCCACCTCTCCGGGTCCTGTCTTCTTGGCCGTGGCCTTGGACCCAGACAAGCTGACGAGGTTCTGGTCCATGGGGGTGTCTTCGTCCACAGTGAGGGGAATGACATAGCGCCTCGGGAGGTTTCTGCACATGGAGTTGTAGAACTGACACAGAAAACCAGAGGGGGTAGACATCAACCATGAGCAGTGAATATAAAGCATTTGCACGGAGGGTATGGTTTAAAAATCAAAGTTGCAGTTCCACACAAATATTACTTCCTGGAATATTATGAATCTCTCTTGATATGATATATCAGTGAGTGTCAACCAGAAATGCCTTGATTGATGAGGCGTCTGTCTGTGTGTCTGTCTGTGTGTGTGTGTGTGTGTGTCTGTGTGTGTCTGTGTCTCTGTGTGTGTGTCTGTCCGTGTGTCGTTGTGTCTGTGTCTCTCAGTCTGTGTGACTGTGTCTGTCTGTGTGTCTCTCTGTCTGTGTGTCTGCGTCTGTCTGTCTGTCTGTCTCTCTGTCGGTCTATCTCTCTCCTGGATATGCACGTTCAAAGTTCACCATGGGTCTCCCCATGCACACAGCCCCCCCCCCCGCCCCGGATCCTCCAGTCCTGTCCTCCTGTCTCTCCTTGGACAAGGGTTCCCGGGTCTCACCTTGTCCAGCTCCTCCCCGCCACGGCGCAGGTTCTCCAGGGTGAAGTCCCCGATGACGGCGCCATCGTCCCCGCAGCACATGTCCATCACCAGGCAGCCGCCGTCCTCGTAGGCGTTGATCTGGTGCAGCGTGAACATGGGCTCCCCGCGGTACCTGACCGCGCTACGCTGCGGGGCCAAACCGAGACAGAATATTGGGTCAGTCACGTGTAGACCGGGTCGACCTGAAACAACGTCAGGACGTGTTGGTAGCCGTATGAGACCGAAGGAGCTGATGACTGAGTTTATTGAATGGAGATTGGAGTGTAGGGGGTGAGTTCCTCCTCAAGGGAAGGTGGTAAGGATTTGTAATTATGTTAATGTCCCCGATTTGTTTGCCTTTGATTTTCTCGCTTTTGTCTCCGACACAGAAAGATAGAGAGCAAACGCTCACTATTGTTATATTTATATTATTATAATTTGTTGGCAGATAATCAAACAGAAAGGGTATCTTTTGTGTAAAAGTGGGACTCAAATGAACAAAAAGGAGTTTGGACTAAACTACAAAGGTTGCCATGGTTTCCGTGGAAGGGGATTGGAAAGTGGATCTTCTTGTCATCTCCCCATCTTTGATGTTATTTGCGAGTGTCGGGCGGCGTCTGTCTGGCTCTAAGCTACTTAGCGCTCCCCTGCTGGGACCCGGGCCGGGGCTAACCGGGTTCAGAGACGGGTACCTCGCCAGTGTGCCGGTTGACCAGGTGGAAGATGGTGTCGCATTTGGGATCCCAGGTCATGATCTTGTTGAAGCTCTTGCCCTGAACCTGGTAGAGCATGGCCTTCAGCATGTCCATCTTGATTGGCTGCTCGATGAACACGATGTAGTTCTCAGACATGACTGGAGGAGAACAGGGCAAGAAAGAGATTGTCCTGTTGGAACACCTTGCTACCATGCAATGCTCTCACGTGTTTGTGTCCGTCGCACGCACGGACACAAACACACACACACACAGGCACAAATGCACCAGCACTCACACACAAACATATATACACACACACACACACACACACACACACACACACACACACACACACACACACCACACACACACACACACACACACACACAACACACACACACACACACACACACACACACACACACACACACCACACACACACCAGCACTCACACACACACAAACACACACGCACACACACACGCAAACATTCATGGCACTCATGCACACACATATACAGTCTTACACACACAGCACTCTCAAGCACTCACACACACACACACACACACACACACACACACACACACACACACACACACACACACACACACACACACACACACACACACACACACACACACACACACACACACACACACACAGGCACACATTAACTCACAAGCACTCAAACACCCACGTACACACATTTGCATCCGATACATGCATGATGCACAAGAAAACTGCCCTCAAGTGAGATGCATGCGTGTTTACATGTCTACCATGCCCTCAACATGCTCATACAACCACACACAGAGCAGAATGCCAACAACATTGGATTCAGAACTGCTGGCGAGGCAGACGGCAGTATCTCAATTCAGATGCATGATTGGAGGCTTAAGGTATACAGGCCCCCTGCTATTCTCCTTTAGCATCACAACGTCCCAATGTCCAATTATGCCTTCTTGGTGCCAGATTGTCTGACAAGGGGAAGGGTGGTCTGGTTGAAAAGATTACAGAAACATGATAGAATTGATGCAGCACAATCAACTCCGCTCACGACGTCGACCCACACAGGGGCAAACACACAAACACCATCTGATTTGTGTCGAGGGCATACACACACGCGCACACACACGCGTGCACGGACGCACACACACACACACGCACGTGCGCACAAAGATACACACACACAAAGACACACACACAGAAACGCGCACACACACAAAGATCTTATAAATCTTCATCTTTTTACCACTGTTCTATAATGTCTTGGGTCGGAAAAAATAAATAAATAAATATAATAAACGGTTAGCTATTAAAAATAAAGGCTGAAATAGAGACCTGAAGGACATTTCATTGTGTGATAGCGTGTGTCTAGTGACAATGAGACAAATGCCGTTAGACACAAAGAAGGAAGACAACGTTTTTCCCGTGTGATGCTGCAGATGGCTTCTGCGTTTTTACGAGACAGGCCGATGCTACAGCTCTACAGAAACGCACGGATAAACCTGCCCATGAATCAATGAATCTCCACAAATCAATATAATTAACAATTATTGAATAATTGTTTAAGTATCCTACACGTGAACACTCCAAACATAAACAACACTTTTTGCCGTGATTTTTTTTTATTTTATTAGCGAAATAAACTGGGACATTTTGCGATGAGAACAATATTCCGAGTTTGAGATCTCAATCATGGGATATTGCTTGATATCCCGAAATAGCGAACCAATCAAATTGCGCCATCTTAAGTGGTTCACGTGTAGCATAAATATAAATGTATTCATAATGTGGATAGGTTCGGCCTCACCAAAGCTGTGGAAATAAGACGGCCTCCGAGGCTCGGAGGCAGGGATGGAGCAGATGACCTTTGCCCCGCACAGGTCGGCCACGTCCTCCTTGGCCCCGTCCCCCTCGGTCTCCTGGGGCGGGACGCGCACGATGTTATAGAAGAAGCCTGGGGTTCACGCCAGGTTAGACAGAGGTGGAGGGCAGAGAGCAGAGAGAGCTGGGTTAGGGACCGGAGGGAGGGAGGGAGAGAGCAGGGTTAGAGAGTAGAGAGAGAGCGAGCGAGAACAGGGTTAGGGGAGAGAGAGCGAGCGAGAACAGGGTTAGGGGGGAGAGAGAGCGAGAGAGCGAGAGCGAGCGAGAGAGCGAGAGGAGAGAGAGAGCGAGAGAGCGAGAGCGCGAGAGAGCGAGAGCGAGAGAGAGCGAGAGCGAGAGCGAGAGCGAGAGCGAGAGCGAGAGTGAGAGTGAGAGCGAGAGCAGGGTTAGAGATTAGAGAGATAGCGAGAACAGGGTTAGAGTAGAGAGAGAGCGAGAACAGGGTTAGAGAGTAGAGAGAGAGAGATCAGGGTTAGAGAGCAGAAACGGTCACCAGAGTAAGAGATGAGTGTAGGATAAAGAGACAGAGATATATATGCATAGACAGACAGAAGGACAACATTTTGTAAATGGAGACAGACAGACACAGGTTGAAGACAGACAGACAGACAGACAGACTTACATGCATAGACAGACAGAAGGTCAACATTTTTTAGAAGGAGTCCGACAGACACAGATAGAAAGAAAGAAAGACAGACACAGGTAGAAGACAGACAGACAGACAGACAGACTTACCACTCTTTCCATAGGAGTTGCCCATGTTGTAGGTTGCCCCGTCTCGGCCATAGTGGGGGTGAGCCGTGGCGGAGTTGACAGCCACGTACTGCGTCCAGTCCACCTGAGGTGGACAGACAACATCATCATTCTGAGGGCTCAGAACTTCATTATGACCATCCTCATCACCATCACCATCACCATTAGCATCATCAGCACCATCCATGTCCCTTTGGCGCTGACAGAACATGCAGGGGGCGATTCGTATGGCGGGGGTGGGAAGGATCATCCCCCCTCATATATTTTATCAAATTTAAATGTTTCGTGTCTTTTTAGTTTGCATTGAAGATGAATGTTAAACTGTTCGAAATGTAGGCTAATAGGACCTACCCTTTACTTATAAAAAGATTTAGGCCTGTTTATTTGATTGATCTGTTGATAAGGTCGGCCAATAAATAAAGAACACCCCCCCTCTGATTTATATCACACCCTGAGAACATGTGTGCATCAGGGAGGCAGAGTGTCATGGCTAGAGTGGTTGACTTCCAGAGGAATAGGTCTGGGTTGGAACCCTCATGTCCCCCGGAGGCATAATTGAGTAGGGGGAGCCTGATAACCTGTACCTACATGCTCCTTCCACATGTATTTCTTTAACATTCAGCAGGCGCTTTTCTCCAAAGCGACTTACAGCCATTCAAGCACACATTCACACACCGATGGCAGAGTGGACCACGCAGGGCGACAGCCAGCCCGTCAGGAGCAGTAAGGGTGAAGTGTCTTGGTCGCAGAAACCTCGACAATCACCTAGGAGGAGCCAGGGATCGAACCAGCAACCTTCCAGTTACAAGTCAACCTAGTCAGGTCAAGCCCTACCACCTGAGTATTAACCGTCAGTCGCTTCGGATCAGTCGTATGGAAGTACCTTCTCCTTGGTCTCCAGACTATCGGGGTCCACCCTCCTCATGTAGTTGGTCTCCGTGCTGACAAAGTAGTCCCCCTTGTACTTGACGAAGTTCACGCTGGCGTTGTCCGTGGCCTCTGCGTGTCCACACACAGAAATATAAATGTCTCGTTGCACTTTGAGCAGTTGGTTTATTTATCATTGTTTCTGGATGACATTGTGAGGGAACGTAATAAAGGATGCGACCAAATCCATGCACATACATTAAAGCATGTTAGTCATGAGCACTTACAAATAATATGTTTTTTGACAAATTACTACTGACATTTTCTTTTAAAAGCGCTTCATTACTGTGCCCTAATTAGTCATATCCGTAGTCGGCATATCGGGCTGGCTAGCTGTTGTTGTTAGTTGCTTCCCAAGGAGAGGGAATCAGACCGACGCAGAACTAAAATTAACTTGATTTCACTGAAAATATACGAGGAGACACTGGCGCAACGTACGGGGAAGTTTGAAGCGGGAGAAGAAGCGGGCGAAGATGTTCTTGCAGGGGTCTGGCATGGCGATGGTGCCGAACTCTGACACCACAATGCGGTCCTTCTCCGAGTTCTTGGTGTAGGAGTCGCTCCGCAGGAAGCTGCTGTTGTAGGTCACGTCTCCGTCCTTCACGTGGAAGCGGTGCATCATGGCCATGCCGTCGAACCAGTGGCTGTACCTGTGACACAACACACACACGGGGCGGGGGTTGGTGTTTGATGTAGAAGAGGCGTTGGGTTGTTTGTGTTGTTTTCCCGATGCTAGCAAGGGAAAGTGGACCGCCTTCTATTCCGTCATACCCCCACTCCGACATTGACGTCTTATTGTCCGAGTTGCAGCACTTGGATTGTTTTCTCGTCCCACCACTCCGACCATGGAAACAAAGATGGTCGGAGTGGTGGGATGTTTAAAAACAATCCAAGTGCCGCCACTCTGATAATTAGACGTCAATGTCAGTGGGTGTATGTCGTAATGGGGGCATGTCGGAACGGGGGCATGTCTAAATGGCAGTATGTAACCCTAGGGAACATACTTGTCTTTCCCAAACTCAAACTTCCCGGGGCCGTTCCTCAGGAAGCTGCCGTTGATCCAGGAGGGGATGGTCCCCTTGATGTGGGTGGAGACTGGCTGAGGGGTCTCCTCGGCTGAGTTCACCAGGGCAGCGATGCTCACCAGGCCTTTGGCCAGCGGACATCGCTGGGTGCTGGAGGCTGTCAGAGGAAGGGAGAGGGAGCCACTATATAAATGTCATCAGATTAAGATGGGTTTGAACACTCACACACACACACACACACACACAAACACACCCACACACGTACAGACACACACACGTACAGATACACACACGCACACACACACACACACACACACACACACACACACACACACACACAAAGATACACACACAAACACACACACACTCACATACACACACACACACACACACACACACACACACACACACACACACACACACACACACACACACACACACACACACACACACACACACACACACACAAACCGACAAACATACACACCCAGCTGCCAACCATGTCGTTGGGTTATCTGCTATCACACCTTAGGTTGCGAACTTTAATGAAAGAGTCGCTGTTATCTTTTATCTCTCAAAATTGCTGCGCAGCGCAACTTGAACAACCTCTGACCCTGCTCGCCTTCCAAGGTGCTAGCCTCAGCAGCCTAGCTTATCCAAGAGGTCAACAGAAGAGCAGTAGCTATCTTGACAATTAACAGTTTATGGAGGAGATTAGCTAATCGAAGTGGTATTGACAGAGGGAAATGTGTTGTATCCATTTTGGGGAAATCCAACATGGATCCTATTGATTGATTGATTGATTGATTGATTGTCTTTATTTCGAACATGCAAGCAAAACAAGTTTAAATAAGTTTAAACAAGTTTAAATATTAAATATTTAAATAAATAAATAAAAAAACAACAAAAAAACCGCACACTTTTTACATGCTCGAAAGGGGGTAGGAGGAAGTATGTTGTTGCTACCAACGCTTTACCAACTTTCTTAATACAAAACAAAAATAAACATTTAAGTGGGACAGATCATTACAATATACAGTACATCCGTTTCCCAGAGCTCTCGGACCCTAGCATGATGGAACTCTGTGAAATGACACTATCAAGTGTGTGTGGAGGACGGCTGGTTTAAGCTGACCTGGACCTAGCCAGACTGATTGGACTGGGCTGGGCGAGGCTGCAAACCTGTTATGCATTGACTAATAAATGTGCACAGGTAAAACCAGCCATTGGCACACACACACCCTGAGAGATCTCCTGCATGGCAACATGGAGCAACAGCTCATATCATTGTCAATTAACTTCTACATTAAACTGGTTTTCTCACATCGCCATAATGTTTTCCTTGTCTGGAGGAGCCCAGGTCATCTGGACGTTCGGCATGGACATTGTTACAGACACAATCCCTAGCTCTGTCTTATCTGTTACCATGGGAACACCCTGCCATTGACTAACACTTTAGCTCAATATTATCTAGATTGTGAAATAGTAAGAAATATCTATGTTTGTGAAAATGTGTTCAATATGTAATATATATAGCGAACAACAACTTTAACATTTGCTTTATCTTTTATCTATACAATATCCTATCAGAAAGTGGTGGACCAGTTGACTGTTGCTATGAAAACAGCCAATAAAGTCTTCAAGATGCACCAACAAATGGACATACATGCCAGAGACCTTTTACTATATTTGATGGTGAATAGACTGGCATGATCATTTTAAATCTTACTGTATATTGAGTGTGATTCTGATCAGGTTGGTGGTGGATGGCTTGCAACTATATTAGAATATTGAAAAATATGGACAACATTGCCTCCCAAATGCACTTTTATGAAAGTATGTGGCAACACATAAAGATGAGCTCCGAGCTGTTGTGGAGATTGTCTTCAGGTATCTTCTTGCCTTTTACTCATTTTGAGATGACCAAAAACATCAAGGCATTTACTTTAATTAATTACAGCTGTAACAGATTTTAAATAAATATTTCCTTTTATTTTTTGTGACAAAGAGGCAATACGGGTTTGAATATTGCTTTCCCATTTGAATAGTGGATTGAGCCTTAATCAGATCATGTCTTCTATAAACAATAGTGGACAATAGTGGATTTGTGAAGTTATATATCTTGAGGCCACCACAACTGTCCCTTACTTTTCTGTAAGAGGAGAGAAAATTTGAGAATGTCAACATCTCTTTTTACCATAGTGATAAATGATGTAGATTCACCCAGTGAGAGACTGTGTGTGTGTGTGTGTGTGTGTGTGTGTGTGTGTGTGTGTGTGTGTGTGTGTGTGTGTGTGTGTGTGTGTGTGTGTGTGTGTGTGTGTGTGTGTGTGTGTGTGTGTGTGTGTGTGTGTGTGTGTGTGGGTGCGTGTGTGCGTGCGTGCGTGCGTGCGTGTGTGTGTGCGTGCTTGTGGACATGTACGTGTCTGTGTGTCTGTGTGTACATGTGTCTTTGTGCGTGGTGAGGTGAATGGCAAGCATGTGTATCATATATCTGTTTCTTAGGAGCCTGCCACCAGCATAAAGAAATAATAATTCAAACATACTTATAAAATCATGCATTCTCGATAAACATCGGCCTTCATACTGTTACTTCATACTGTTGTGGGTTCATGGCCACGGGCACAGGCTTTTACTCACCGTTCTGGAGTGGTTTGCCTGTTTTCTTGGACATGGTTGGAGGTGCTGCGGTGCAGAGGAGAAACACTAACCCTTTTTAGGACACGTCGGCCAGCCAGGGAAGCTACAGGCAGCAAAGTTACCAAGTAAACTATCCGTGAGACAATGGGTGAACAAGATTATTATAGGGAAGCGTTTGCATTGTGGGTAGGGAATATGCAGGTAACAAACTAGTGGGAGTACCCATATAGCGGCGAGTTTAGGATTGGTGGGAGTGGCCAAGTTAACTGCAATACACTATTGAAGAAGTGGACGTGTCTGCCAATCTGCAAGCAAGGCTGCAAGAAGGTTAAATGAATCTTTATAGCAGAGAGAGAAGTCAGTCGATTGGCCCTTAGTATCAAACATAGTTGCTCCAGGGGGAATGCAAATGTGAACTATCTTAGCCTCTTTCAGTTACAGCGAGGAAGGGAAGAATGTATGCAATTCATTTTAACATGAATAGTAATTATATATATAAGGTTAATATAATTTGAATACAATTGTATATTATATGATTGATATTTCCACGACCTGTAGTTCCCAGCAGCCGGAGAGAGAGTCAGGTAATAGCGGAGTGGATCGTACTTTGCACCCTCGGCTGAGTAGCCTACTAAATCCATGTCATTGCCAAGTAATGAAGTAAAATCAGTGTGCTGGGGTCATGGATTTTCAACAGTGCTATTTAAGTTGTTGTCAGGTAACACACAAAGCTGAATTATTTTAAGAAAGTACAAATGATGGCGTTTCATTGAAATAGTACATTTGACCAATCTCCATTGTGCTCTTATTTCAAAGAAAATTGCATTACCATTTTTTTTGTATTGCCCAAGTTCCTAGTTATAGAAATTCAGCTATAGCAGAAAAAAAACCGAAATGTCAAACCCATAATAAATGCCATTTTAAAACGAAGATTAGGTTAACCAGATGACTCTTGCTGAAGCATTATCCAGTCGTCTCATTTGCATATATTTGTACGCAACACTCCTAACAAACGAGCAATTAAAACGGCAGTCCTACTATCTCTAGTAACACACTTTAATTCAGCGATATCCCTACAATATATAATGACTTCACCGACTCAAACACGGCAGCCTTATCTAACCTTTACCCTAGCTTCCCCCTTACACCCAGTTCTGGTCCTGGTTTATACACTGCATATCTTCAAGCATAAATTAAATCCTTCCACAATAATGGCAGTATTGCATCGCGGTATAACATCAAAACCTACCAGACACATTTTGAATATTTGTTGATTCTCTTTACACTGGTCATAAACGTCTTGTTTATGAACAGCTACGCCACCTCATGTGAATCGGTAGACGTTGTTGTTTGTATTGCGTCACATACTGTATATTTATATATATATTTATAACTCAAATCACACCAGACTCACTTCAAAGCACAGAATTAACAGCCTCTCAAATTCACCCTGGCAAATTATGATCCGTTTTCTGACGTCAATCATTTTTTTGTTTATGTGATCCTTGAAATAAAGGTTGATCCCCCCCTTGATTGACGTTTAAAAGCAACCCTTTTTTATTTTAAACACACAATGATTTCCTCAACTATCTCCCTTTCCTTTATCATTAGTATCTCTGGTTGGCAGTGTGATCTTTTTAAACGGTTCTTGTGGCCATCAAACAGATTGAACAGTTGGGGCTGTTCGCTATAAATCATCCCCAGGCTGAGACGTTCTACTGTGCTCAGCACGGAACCCTTTGGCCCAGATATCTATAATCATAATTCACCTAATGGGGGCTGGGATACAAGTTCCACTGTGGCATAACCCACCATAAACCGACGCGAGAAAGCAGTCAGAGTTCACCTCCAGTTCTCACAGAAAGAAGCCTCTTAAAGCCAACCTGTCACAAAACCACAGGGTTGTTTAAAAACAGGCTTTAATTAGAATTAATTGTATCCGTTCAAAGTGTAATCACAAACACACAAATGATAATCCTGAGGAACAGGAGATGGAAGTGAATCTTGTTGTGGTGGAGTATTACAATAGAGTACAGCCCAGGCTATTATTGATGGAATCATTTTCTACTAATGTGTTTCGCCTTTCAGAGAGACTCGTTTTGAGGCAACGCGCCTCAGGACGAAGGCGTCATCGGTGTCGTCTTACGTTACCTTACCTCTGTCTAAAAATAATAAACATTACCTTAGTTAGCATTTCACTGACTGATTATTATTCTACATGAAAATTACAAGCACATGCATTTCAACGTGCTCACTTAGATACAAACACACACAAACACACACACTAACAAACACGAAAAAACACGTGCATTCAAGCATGCAAGCCTGCACTTGTGCACACAGACACACACAAACTCACACACACGCACACACAAGCACACACACACACACACAAACACAAACACATGCGTGCGCACACACACACACACACACACAAACATACCCCCACACACACACACACACACACACACACACACACACACACACACACACACACACACACACACACACACACACACACACACACACACACACACACACACACACACACACACACACACACACACACACAATAGGCTAGACAAGGAAAAAGGAAAAGGGTACTACATTGAGAACAATCCCCTGATTTAATGGGCTGTCTTATCTTTAAAGTTACAGTACTGCAACATCAGTTGAAGGTTATGTGTGATTCTATCATTTCTAATGGCTTGCTGTTCCCCAGTCCTTTCGTCCTCTTTCCGGCCAGATGTTTCTTCTTGTTTCCAAGGATTAATATTCAAAGATTAATATTCACATGTTAGCTTTTACACCCACTCTCTTTTACAATTGGAAGCACAAAAAAGCTAATGGTAACATGAAAAAGATTTATAGATACACATTCCTCTTTCATGGGAAAGCTTAACTCACCGCTGTTGCTTTAGATAAATTGTCCCATCTAGTGGCGAGCAGCAACACAGAACTAACACGAACAAAGACAGAGATCCTAGGAAAACATAAGTTCATTCGGTGAGTGCTGCAGGCAGCACTCACCTATTGTAATTCTCAGGCATTATTCTTTCTTTATTATTTTCTACAAATCTGGGGATCCTATACCTTGAGTAGGGTAGGCTACTCCTATATTTTTTGCCAATTAGATCCCTCCAAAAAAAATTTTTTTAGCCAATCAGCTTGTGTGAATTTTATTTATATCTGTAGCCAACCAGATTGCTTAAAAAAAAACCACACACAACACCAACATGGGAAAGGACCAGCCAAACAAGAAAATTCTCCTCAAAATATGGTATTCTACAGTAATACCTTGAATCGCACACACAAAGTAGATAAAAGTAAACAGACACACACACACACACACACACACACACACACACACACACACACACACACACACACACACACACACACACACACACACACACAGCACACACACACACACACACACACAGACACACACGCACACACGACACACTCCGCCTCTCACACACACACACACACACCACACACACACACACACACACACACACACACACACACACACACACACACACACACACACACACACACACACACACACACACACACACACACACACACACACACACACACACTTGATTCAACAATTTCAAACTTTATCAGAACAGCTCAGCCATTCTATATTTAATCTCAAAAGTATTCAAACTTTATCACTTTAGCTATTTGTTGAACTCTTACACTTAATTTGTTTCCATCCCTTTTACATTTTTTAAATGTGGTGCATGTTTAAATTTTTTACTCAATTCAGGCTTCGAACTCGTGTTCAAATCTTTTCACTTCATTTAAGCCATTCAACATTTCTTTACGTCTTAAACTATATGGCTCTACTAAAACATGTTTTCAACCTGGCTTTGCACTACAGTACTCACCGCATTTTCTGATGAAAATTCATTTTTTTTAATTTACGTAATCAACAATATTTTTTTTTCCACCAAGAAAATATGTATTATACCATATAGTTACCAAGGAAAGACAACGAGGCCAACAGGGCTCTTGAACAGCTACCGAATACAATAATCTTTGTGCGTTTACATAAAAACTGTTTCTCACCATTATACCATTTGTAGTCTGTACCCCCCGCTTATCTCATAACTCCCGCCCACACATAACTATTGTTCTGAATCACTTTTCCTTGTATAAATAACTTTTGCACGATCATGGCACATATTTACAATGTAATCCAGCCCCGAAGGCACCGCACAATGAGACAGGGTATCACCAAGGAATGAATTTCTTTCTGTACTGACTTTCAGAACATTATCTTGTTCCAATCCTTCCAGTCCATCTCACTGTAATACGATTTTACTTTGCTTCTGGACAAATCCCCCAGATATAAGGTATTTTAATGTTTGTTTTGTTTTTCTGTTATTTAATCAGCTTATTTTTATTATACGTAAAATATGTTGTATTGGTGTTGCATGAAGTGTAAGTTGCAAATATAACTGTTTTTTCAGTTCTACTTAATGTTTTGCGTATGCTTATCAGCCGACATTTGTTTTAACATTGCACATGTTACCAAACCTTTCCTCATTGCAAATCGATAACTCTTTCTTGTGAATTAAATTTTGCTTATTTCCTGCACTTTCGATGCAACAGTCGTCGCATTCAATGGGGGATTTCCATTTTCATAATAAATACATAAGAATATTCTAAATTTAATAACTTCAAAAAATTGTTGTCAGACTGTTTATAGACCTACTGGTTTTCTGCTCTGTGCTGCCTGTTCA